>PVJA010015526.1:0-45151 GCA_004027025.1 Myocastor coypus
TTTTTTTTTTTTTTTTTTGCATAGTATTGGAAATTGAACCAAAGGCTTTAAACATTGAGTAAATGCTCTATCACTGAGTTATACCCCTACCCCATGAAACTCAATTTAACCGAATATGTGAATAAATTAAATTTAGATCTGTTTATAAAGCTACTTATTATTAGATCTGGGTATGGTCGTTCATATCTGTAGGCTCAGCACTCAGGAGGTTGAGACCAGAGGATTGCTGTGAATTTTAACCCTGCCTGGGCTACACAGTAAGTTCAAAGCCTTCCTGTACTACACAGTGAGACCTTGTATCAAAAAGGAAGGAAGAAGGAAGGAAGGAAGGAAGGAAGGAAACATTTATGGAATGAAAACTAATATGAAAGCTAACATATCAGATACTGTAGTAGATACTGGGAAAATAAAGATAAATAAAATATATAATACTTGAATAAAATTATTCAACCTAGAAATTTTTGTTGCCTGACTTTTATGAACTACTGTTTCACAAACTTAAGATATATTTTTGGCCATAATACACTCAAACTTTCAGATTTTAAAAAAGTAGAAATTCAATGTCAAAGTCATCTAAAGATCTTTAGGATTTAATTTCAGATCTCTCTATCTTCTAAAGCAAGTGATTTTTCCTTTGTTCTGGTTTTTATGTTTTAGTCTATCATTTGTACAAGAGCCCTGTAAGATACTTCCTTCAAACACTTTTTAACCTAATCACTTATAGGTTTAAAAGTTATCACATGAAAAAAATAAATTTAGGAAGTTTTGTTTTTATATTTTATGATTGTTATAATCTAACATAATCAGTTATTAGATTATAAGCAGGATCCATGTGCTACAAATTTAAGTATAATAGTATACAGATGTGATATTTTGTTTTCTTTTTTGTGGCCACAGGAATCAAACTGAGAGGCCTCCACATGCTGGGCAAATACTTTACCAGTGGGCTACACCTTCAGGTGTGTTTTTTTTTTTTTTTTTTTTTGCAGGACCAGGGTTCAAACTCATGACCTTGCACTTGCCAGGCATGCACTTGTGCCACAGAGCTATCTCCCCAGCCCCAGGTTTTGTGTTTGTAACTCGCACTAACTTCAAACCTGTGGCAATCCTCCTGCTTCAGCCTCATGCTAGAATTAGTCACTTGCCACCATACCTCACTCATTCTCAGATTTTAATCATTTTACTCTATTCTAAAACAGGGTCTTTCCATGCTACACAAGTTGACCTAGAGTGTGTGATCCTTCTGTCTCAGCCTTCCCATTAGCTGGGATTCCAGGTATGTGCTGCCATGTCAAGATGAATTGTAAGGTATATATAGAAATGGGGAAGAAATGAATTTGAAATGCTAAGAAAAGGAAAACGATCATTTCAGCATTACTTACACATATCTGGACTTGGTCAGTTCCTTTCCCTTTCCCTCCCTCCCTCCCTCCCTCCTTCCCTCCCTCTCTCCCTTCCTTTTCTCTCTCTCTCTCTCTTTTTTCATGCAACTGGGGATTGAACTCAGGCCCTTGCACTTGCCAGGCAAGCACTTATTCCACTGAGCTATCTCCCCAGCCTTTTGGTCAATTTTTTTGATGTGAGTGTTCATAGCTATAAACTTCCCTCATTAGGCTCCTTTGTGTCCCATGGTTCCTGGTATTATCTCTGATCCCAGAAATGGTTTCATTTCTTCCTTGATCTTTTCATTGATCCACCAGCGCTCAAGATGTGCTATTTGGCTGGGCATGGTGGCGCATGCCTGTAATCCCAGCACTTGGGAGGCTGAGGCAGGAGGATCACTGTGAGTTCGAGACCAGCCTGGGCTACAAAAGTGAGCTCAAGGCCAGCCTGAACTGCATAGTAAGACCTTGTCTCAAAAAGGCAAAAAAAGAAAAAAAAAAAAAAAAAAAGTGCTATTTAAGGTCTAGGTGGTTTCTGTTGCCACTTATTTCTAGTTTTAGTGCTCTATGTGTTAATAGTATACGTGAGATGTTCTGTTTTTTTGTATTTAAGCACAATTTATGGACTAAAATGTGGTCTATTTTGGAGAAAGTTGTTTGTTGCTGAGAAGGATATTTTTTTGTTATAGTAAGATAGAACACTGTAGATACCTATGAAGTTCATTTGTTTGAAGCTCTGGTTCAACTGTTATTTCTTTACTAATTTTGTTTAGCTGATACATTTGTGAAAATGGGATATTGAGGTCCCCCACTATGGTTTTGTTAGTATTTTATTACATATATACTCATAATTGTTATGTCTTCCTATTGAACTGTTCCCTTACTAGCAGGTAGTGACCTCTGTTTTTTTTCTGCTAAGTTTTAGCTTAAAGTCTATTTTGATAAAAAGATTACTACCTCCGTTTTTGGGGGGTTGTAGATCATGGAGTATTGTCTTCTATCTTATGGACGCTGGGGAGGCAACATGTTGCACTGTTTTGTCATGTTCTTTACTTTTCTGCTAAGAACTGTGGTGACAGAAAGACACTTTGGTTTTGGTATCAGGTGAACTCAGTTTCTTTCCATTCTCCTGTGATGTGATCTTGTCTACTCAGGTTGATTAGATCAAATGCAGTCACTCTCTGGTAGGGAGAGAATTTCTACTGGATATAACAGTTTCTACATATCTAACCATTAATCATACTTTAGTGCCCCTTACAGACTACAATGTTATTAGCAATTAGTCTGGGATTTGGGGGAAAGAGGAGAGGAAAGGGAAGGGGGTATGTGAGAGAAGGATAAGAAAATGTTAGTAAAAAACAGCATGTTAAACTTGGAGGTATTTTAATAGTTAAAGGGTTAGTATTGAGGGGCTTTATTTTTTTTTTTAACTTTTTTTTTTCTTTTTAATTTTATTTATTTATTTATTTATTTATTTATTTATTTATCCATCCCTTGTTTCAGAACCTTTGTTTGTTTATTCACTCATTTTTATGGCCGGCTCAGCCCGCCCCGAGGGCAGGGCTGGTGCAGCATGTGGTGCCGGGGATCAAACCGCGGTCCCTGAAGCCGCCCAAGCTTTCCCAAGCAGGTGCTTTAGACCACTGAACCATCCCGCCAGGCCCCTGAGGGGCTTTAAAAGAATAATTTTGAAGGTGGGAAAAATATTTCAGGGGGAGAGAAATGTAATTAGAAATTGAGGGAATACTGTTGTCAGTATGATTTTGTTAATATCTGGTTGTCAGTATCTGTTTTAGTTACTTTCCTCTTTGTTAAGACAAAATACTGATGACAAGAAATAATGAAAGAAATATTAATTTAGCTCATAATTTGAGGAGGTTTCAGCCCATACTTGGCTCACTCTGGCACATGGCAGAGAACAATAGTTCATGGTGGCAGAAGACAGGAAAAGCAACAAGAGAAAAAGGCATAAGCAGAAAGAGCAAGGTTCTTTCCCTCCCTTATATTGTATGCAGGCTACCAACGTTAGGGAGGTGTAGTACTCACACCAATTATCCTAGCATTAGACTGTGAATTAATCAAAAACTCTAAAGGCCCACTCTATGACTGCATGAGGCTTTGGGGGAGGGGGACAGCATAAAGTTTTGGGGGCCGTACACTTAAACAGACAGTATCAAAAATATTTGCAGTCAGTTTTGTTTGGATCTTCTACCCACAATTCTATTAATGGTTTCCTGTTAATAGTTCCATTCAAGTTAAAGCACTGATCTATCATTTTTTAAATATAAATATAGGACTGCTAAATCTATATCCTATGAAAGGTGGAAAAGACATGTGGGAAGGGAAGGAAATATACAACATAAGGAAGAGCAAAGAAAAAATAGGGAGGAAAGAAGGTTAAAAGAGAAAACCTAAAGATCAAGGGGAAAAGAATAAAAAAAAAAATTAAAACATAAAAATAAAAAAATAATAATGGTTAAGAAGAACCAAAGAAAAGCAAAACAAATCTTTGCCTTGTTCTTTTTTGGCCAGCTCAGCCCACCCTGACGATGGGGCTGGTGCAGCATGTGGTGTCAGGAATCAACTGCAGTCCCCTGTGCCTGGCTAAGCTTTACTAAGCAGGCACTTTAGGCCACTGAGCTATCTTGCTAGCCCTGGCAAATCTAAAGAGTACACCCAGGAAGCAAGCTAGAGAGATAGTTCCATGGCACAAGTGCCTGTCTGGTTAAGTGCAAGGTCGTGAGTTCGAACCCTGGTCCTGAAAAAAATAAATAAATAAATAAAGTGAACCCAGAACAAATAAACAGGGAAAAAAGCTCTCCACTCCTATCCCCACTAGGCCATAAGCCAGTGTCCACATAGTTTCCATTTGACTACAGTCACAGTATGCTTTCAGGCTGCCAAGTTGGTTTTTCCCCCAAGCTGTGAGCTACTTTACTGCCTTCCTGGGTCACGAGGACTGTCAGACTCCCTGGACCCAATCTCCTGATTGTAAGCTATGACTTTGGATGGTCAACAGTAGACTTCTGTCTCTGTCCCAAGAACCTGACCACTTCAGTTTATTTGGGAAGAACAGGAATTCCTAGTCCCTTTGCTGTTTGGCAAATCCCTGCAGGGGCTTTCTGCCCAATTATGTCAGAAACCCTCTGTCTTAGACAACTACCTCTGATCCTTCAAGCTCAGGTCTTTATCTGTCCCTGATCTACAAGCACTTACTCACAGAACTTGGTGCGGTTCTAGCCTTGGTAGGGTCTCCTTTGATCATGCAGGGTAGTGGGTGGCAGGGAGGATTTCTGTTGCCTTGGATCTTACTGGAGTTTTGTGAAATATCCAGGAAGTGCCTGCTCTGCACTGGCCACCAATTTCACCTTCCAGTGTCTCCAGAATGTCATCTGTAGTCCCTGCCTCTGGACTTGGTGCTGCCTACAACTCACAGTGACAGCTTCTCTCTGACTAGCACTGAGTTTTCCCTCTTTGAAAGTGGGTGGCGGGTAGGACAGTGTTAGGACACAGTATACCCTATTGCTTTGGAGAATGACAGGAGAGATTTTGTTTTGTATTGCTGTCTCTTCTTTTCTCTGACTGCAGTATTCCTGGAGCCGCAAAAGCAGTTTACTCCCACCCTCAGCTTCTTCTGAGTGAACGGAGATTGCATTGGGAGCCTAACCTGGAGGAGCAGGCCTCTGCCACACTCACTGTCCTTTCCCTCAGGCTAGCAGAACCTCATGTGTTTGTTTGTTGGATATGGGGGTTGTGGGACAAAGTGCAGACCAGTGGTAGCCCTGCTTTTTCAACACCCCAGATATATTTGTTAGTATCGAGAGCTCTCTTACAGGTTGATTTTCCTTGTGTGGGTGTAGCTGCCTCCCCAACATCAGAGTAGTTGTATTAGCTGCTATCTCTCCTTGGAGTTTCTCCAATGTACCTCGTTCTCTTATAATAATCCTTTACCCATTTAAAAAAAAAAAAAAATAGATAGCATCTCACTAAATCACTGAGATACTCAGACTCAAAGAGCCCAGTTTAAGTACAGATGTCAGGAGGCATTTAAATACATTTATACAAAGTTTTGTAAGCAGGATAAATCATAAATTATCAACTTATCTAGATGATCATTCTTCCATAATCCAGAACTTTTAGTGAAAAAACAAAAACAAAAACTTAACCTAAGTGTGAGAGCCCATGCATTAAACCCCAACTACTTGTAAGACTGAAGCAGAAGCATAACAAGTTTGAGGCTAGTTTGGGTAATTTAGCAAAAATCTGTCTCAAAATAGAACAAAAAGGGGTAGGAATGCAGCTCAGTAGTAAAATGCTTCCTAGCATAATGAAGGAACTGGTTTAAATGCTAGTACTAGAGGAAAGAAGGTAAAACACTCCAAACTCTCCACTGAAAGCCAGAAAATATGACTCTAAAGGTATTTTAGGCATACTTTGGCATGGTCCTATGATGGACTGAATAATCTGCTTCAAGACAGCAGTAAAAACTAAGACATTTCAAACATGTTAGAATATTTGATGGTCCATAAAACAGTCCATGAATACTTGTCAGAATTTTTTGGAAGGTTAACATCATCTAAATCACACTAATCACAAATCATCAAATATTCATACACTTACCCAAGATTCATGGTATAATACTGTCAGTAGGTACATTGCATAATCATAGTTCTGTCTCTTTAAAGGGCATCTTTAAAAGAGAAAGATGAATGAAGTCACAACTCTAGAAATTCAGTATAAAGAATTTGCAAAACATACCATATATCAAGAATTCTTTTTCTTTTGGGGAAGATTCTTTTTTTTTTTTTAAATTTGTTCTTTGGTTTTATTTATTTATTTGTTTGTTTGTTTGTTTGTTTATTTATATTATGGCCAGCTCAGCCTGCCCTGGGGGTGGGGCTGGCACAGCATGTGGTGCTGGGGATTGAACCTTGGTCCCTGCTGCTGCGTAAGTGTTCCTAAGCAGGCGCTTTAGATCACTGAGCCATCCCGCCAGCCCCTTGGGAAGATTCTTATACTAAAAAATAGTCTACATATTTAGATACTTAAAAGTATTGAACACTAGTGTTTTGTATCTTTCATTGTCACTGATCTATTTGTATATGATAATGGCCTTATGTTACTTCTAACATGACAATTCAATCCAAGATCCTTCATCAACTCTGAGCTAAGAATATGCACATGAATATCTTTTTTTTTTTGTCTTTTTGAGACAGGGTCTCACTATGCAGTTCAGGCTGGCCTTGAGCTCTCTTTTGTAGCCCAGGCTGGTCTCGAACTCACACCGATCCTCCTGCCTCAGCCTCCTGAGTGCTGGGATTACAGGCGTGCGCCACCACGCCCGGCATGCACATGAATATCTAATGACTTCATTTAAAACATGGGCTGGGGAATGAAACACAAAAATGGACATATGGAGGGCATGGTGCTATATGTCTGTAGTTCTAGGTACTTGGAAAGCTGAGGCAGGAAAACTGCATGAGTCTAGGAGTTTAGAGGAAAACCTGAACAACACAGTGAGACTATCTCCATAAGGGGAAAGAAAACACCAAAATCCCCAAATAGACAAACAAGGTGCCTGGCCATACTTAAATCCTGGAACTGAAAGAAGTACGAAGATCACAAATTCAAGTCCTGCCTGAGCAACTCTCCAAGACCCTGTATGAAAATAAAAACTAAAAAGGCCTGGGTATCTAAAATGATCTTTGTTTCCCTATAGAAGAATAGATTCTTCTATATAGAAGGCTGTTTGGTTGCTGCAATACTTAAAATAGAACTAATACCCTAAAGTTAGGTATATTGTGTTCATACATATGAGGTGGCTTATTAAACTTTCAGGACTGTAAAATACAGAGAAGAAAGCAACTATTCCTAAGTTTTTGAAATAGTAAATAAAGCAATTATATAACAAATGATTTCAACTATAGTTTTCATTTCCTAATTTACTTGTGCTGGATGTGGTAGTGCATGCCTACAGTTCCAGCAATCAGGAGGCCAAGGCAGGAGGATAGTCACAACTTTGAGGCCAGCCTGGGCTATACAGCAAGTTTTAGGCCAGTCTGAACTACATAGTAAGATCCTCCTCCCTCAGCCTCCTGAGTGCTGGGATTTCAGGCTTGCCCCACCATGCCTGGCATGGAACCATTTTTTAAAGCAAATGAAAATCATCATCCAATTTATAAGCTCATATATAACAGTTGATGCTACTTTTGGAAATGTCTATCTTAGCGCTAAAATTTTGCTTATTTGCAAAAGTACCGTGATAAAGTCCAACATATTTAATTCCATACTTTTAATTTTGAACTACATGATTTATATATTCTTATAAAAACCTGTTTAAAAGAAAACTTATTTTATTTTTATGGAATGAGATATTGCCTGATTTTAGAATCACAAAGCCAACTAAGCAAACAAATAAACAAAAAAATCAGCTACTTAAGCATTAATCACTAGTAAAACACACTTTTGTCTTATACATTTTCCAAATGCATGGATATATGAAAATCAAGATTAAGGGCTGGTGAGCAGACTACTAAGCACCTGCTTGGACAAGCACATAGGTTTGGGTTTGAGCACAGGAACCGGGGTTTATTCCCTGGCACCACATTGGCACCACATGCTGCACCTAAGATGGCCAATGAGACTGGACATGGTGGCACACACCGGTAATCTCAGCACTAGGGAGGCTGAAAACAGTCTGAGCCACGTAGGAAACCCTGTACCAAATACATTAAAAAAAAAAAAAAAAAAAAAAAGTAAAATAAAAACACATTAAAAAGAGAAAGAATATCAAGATTAACAATAAAAATCTGGGCATGGTGATATATACTATAATCCCAGGACTTGGGAGGCTAAGCAGGAGAATCATGAATTTGAGGGCTGCCTAAGTTACATACAGAATTCAAAGCTACTCTAGACTACATGTGGAGAAAATCTCAAACAAACAACCCCCAAAAAAACCAACAACAAAAAACTCCAAAACACAAACCCAAAAGACAAAGCAAACCAAAACAATAACAAAGAAACCTCCTTGTATAAATAGCAGTTTAAAAAAAAGTTGTATATGGTTACCAAAACATAAATTAGAAAACTTCTCCAAATAAACTGCCATAATAAAAGACTTTATATTGTCAATATAATTTCTCTAAAATGGACTGCCAGTAACTGCCAGAGAAGGCAATGAAGAAGCATATGTATAGTCTGTTCAATTTTTCATTCTTTACCTATCTGTTTTGATGGTGAGTATATCAGTGGTGTTGCAGTATCGTTCTCCTACAAGTTTAATTAATTTCTTTTTTGCATGATCATCTAAATTCAAACCGGAACATTTCACCTTAAAAACATAAGAAAAGAGTTACATCACATAACTTGTTTAATGAAAGATCTAGTAATGTTAGCTATATTAACACTAAACCCACTAAAACAATTTTCAAACTCTTTTCTACACAGCAGTTGGCAAGCATTATGAAGCTTCTTTCATCTTACCTATGGGAAGAAAAAAAGAAGTGGAAGAGAACAGTCTACGTGAAATTGTTTTTATTTTCTATTATTTTAGGGAAGGGCTTCAGTGTGTTCAGGGTCTCACTATTAGATCAGACTTGTTGTGATCTACCCGTTTATAGCCTCCCTAGAGCTGGGATTACAGGTGCGCATCACCACGCCCACTCTCCATGTGAGCATCCCAGGGGTGGGGCCAGCACAAACTCATTCCAGGTACCTATGGAGTAGGGAGAACATTTTTCCCTATATCATTTGGAGATACCTGTATCAGAAGGATCAAAGCATTTGAAATAATTCAGCCCAATATTTTTCAAAATTGACACAACATTCATACGCTTTTAAGTTCTTTTTTTGTAAAAATGTTATTTCTGTTGAATATATTTAGGAAATGCTACTTGTGTTCTGTACAGTAATATTTCTCAGGGCACTTTTTAGGGTTGATATGTAAATGAACCTCAAAGTTATTTGATCCTACACTCCATTTTCAAGTTCATGAAATAGATTTTCCTTAAGACACATACTGAAATACTGAACTATATCAATGTATCTTTTAATTTGCAGATAACCATGGCATGGGCCGAAGGTACCTTGTGGACTGATGAGCAGACTTGACACAGGATACAAATAAAGCACTGTATTAGTCCAGTTTTGATTACCATAAGTAAATACCGAAGCTAGGAATTTTACAAAGAAGTTAATTTAGCTCAGTTCTGGAAGGCATGCACTAGCATCAAAATAACAAAAGTATGTGTTCCCAGGAGCAATTACCTCACAAAAAAGAAAGCCATAGGGCCATTCAGGGGAGCAACTTGCTTTTTGGAGAACTCACTCAGGGTCTCTTAGTCCCTCCCAAAGGCAGCACCCAAATGATCTAGGAACCTTCTAGTAGGTCCTGCCTCCTCCAAACAGCACACTTTAAGGCTTAGAGCCCAATTCACAAGCTGCCCCAAGCATTCATTAATTTTTCCATAGACGGGCCCAGCGGGATGGCTCAGTGGTCTAAAGCGCCTGCTTGGGAAAGCTTGGGCGGCTTCAGGGACCGCAGTTTGATCCCCGGCACCACATGCTGTGCCAGCCCTGCCATCGGGGCAGGCTGAGTCAGCCATAAAAATGAGTGAATAAACAAAGGTTTGAAACAAGAAAAAATAAATAAATAAATAAATTAAAAAAAAATAAAAAAAAAATTTTTCCATAGAAAGCATCAGGAATGAGAAAGATGTCCTAAAGAAGAAAAATGGACTACATGGGATTACTTTTTTTATTGCATTTAATAACAAATAACAATATGACAGTTTCAAAACACATTAGCAGTACATTTCCAGTATTTGATACAAATGCATATTATTGTCCTCCTAGTAGTTATACAGAACATAGGGTGTAGGTGTGATAATTTTTCTAATCATTATTGGTACAAAAAAATTTCTTCTCATTGAACTAAGAGAAAGTAGTTTTATACATAATCCAATGTTCCATAATGGCAGTGGGTTATTGGCAAAACTGGCAATGATGGAAGCTGTTGATTTACGCCTTTTACAGCTCAGCATACTAATCTAGCTTTATGTTTTATGCCTCATGGTTAAACTTTTCTGCTGGGTGCTTAAGGGCAGCTTAAAGCAAGACCTGTATAACAAAACATGGTAGGATGGCTCAGTGGTCTAAAGTGCCTGCTTAGGAACGTTTAGGCGGCTGCAGGGACCGCAGTTCGATCCCCAGCACCACATGCTGCGCCAGCCCTGCTCTCAGGGCAGGCTGAGCCAGCCATAAAAATAAATAAATAAACAAAAGTTCTGAAACAAGAAAAAAAAATAAATAAAATTAAAAAAAAAAAAAAACCATGGAACTTTTGTTTCTCCCAAAGTCAGTCAGAGCACCTGAGGGTTTACTTTGAAACCATGTACAGTGCTTTGTTATCAGTGTCAGCCACCTACATGAGTCATGGCCACTGCTTGACCAGTTTGCTCTGTGGGAAAGCCTGAGAGAATATTTTCTCTCTAGGTACACTGTGTATCTTCAATCCCTTTCCTCTGTAAGCCCCATAATCTCCTTGAACAGAAAATCTGGGAAGCCACTGAATTATAGGATGTTATAGCACAGGTTCTCTTATGACCTGAGTCCTCACTGACCTTGAAGGGCTAGGGCCAAAATGTTGACTATCCTTGTAGCCCTTTTTCTCCAACTTTTGAATTATTCTGTTCTAGTCAGGGTTTTACTAAAGGAACAGATATACAAGGAACAGACAACACAAGATGTGCCACTCCCAGAGTCAGATGGGGAACTGTGATGAGAGCGTCTGCTTTCATTCTGTCTTTGTTACTTTTCTCTGGTTGTTGGGACAAATATCTGACACACAAGCTTAAGGGAGAAAAGGTTTATTTAGCTCACAGTTACTGGAGGTTTCAAGATGCTGCCCCCACTTTATAGGGTCTGGAGGAGAGGCTGGGATGCTGCTGTGTCCAAGATGATTCACTCCATACTCCAACCTGTGACAGCGCATGCTGTCAGTTTAAGGGTTTGAAACTCTCTTGGTCCCATCCCCTCAAGCCCCGCCCTGGTTCTTTGGTCTTGCCCCTGGAGCCCTGCTTGACAGCCCTATGACTTACATGAGGCTTTGGGGGGACAACTGGATACAAACCACAACACAATCCCATCTGAGTCTTGTCATTAGCTTCAATAACCCTGCATTTTCCTCAGGACACTGTAGCACAGTAGCCTATTTATTTGCTCATTTTCTCCAATCATATGCAAACTTTCAAAGGAAAGAAAATGTTTATTTTCTTCTTGGCAATGGTCTAGGACTTGAAAAACATTCAATATGCATGCTGAATGAATATACTAATTTTGAAAAGTGAGGCAGGGTGACTGTGAGTTTGGGCCTAGTCTGGACAACTTAACATGACCTGAGGATGGAATCTAGGGTGAACACCCTGGACCCAATCTGTACCACTACAAAAAAGGAAGGAGGGAGTGAAGGATGGAGCAAAGTATCTAGATTTTAATTTACATAGAAGGGTCTACAGGGTGAACAGGGTCTCACTATTAGATCAGACTTGTGATCCACCTGTTTACAGCCTCCCAAGAGCTGGGATTACATGTACAACCAGCCTTGTCTTAATTTCTGTTTCAGTGTGCTCCAGGGGAGGGCTGGCATGGTAGGCCTGGGGATTGCACCTCTGGGTCCCTATGCCTGCTTGCAGGTGTTTTAATTCACTAAGCTATTTGGCAGGACCCAATATAATGCTTTTAAAAAGCACAGCCTTGGGGCCTGGCAGGATGGCTCAGTGGTCTAAAGCGCCTGCTTGGGGAAACTTGGGTGGCTTCAGGGACCACGGTTTGATCCCTGATCCCCGGCACCACATGCTGCACCAGCCCTGTCCTCGGGGCAGGCTGAGCCAGCCATAAAAATGAGTGAATAAACAAAGGTTCTGAAACAAGAATAAAAAAAAAAAAAAAAAAAAAAAAAAAAAAAAAAAAAAAAAAAAAAAAAAAAAAAAAAAAAAAAAAAAAAAAAAAAAAAAAAAAAAAAAAAAAAAAAAAAAAAAAAAAAGCACAGCCTTTAAAAAAAAATTTGAAGCAGAGAAACAAAATAAATGAATATAAACTCTTTAAAAGAACACAAACAGTAAAAACACTGAATTTATCAACTTAATACCATGTTCACATGCTGCAGAGAATGTGAATCTTCACAGTACTCTGAAAATAACAGGTATGAACAACTGTATCATTAGTTTTCTCTTATTTTTTTAAAAGAGTAGAATATATTTACTGGGGGTAAGAACACTTCTGAGAGAGGGACTGAGGGGGGCCCAAGTAGGTTGTCCCTGGGAAGCTGTCTCTTCGACTTCTATAAAGTAAAATCATGTGGTGAGGCAGGTCTAAGGTGGTGGAAAACATGGCAACTCACTTAGGTGGGCATGAGATGGGACAAAACTATGGTTCAGTCAATGAGATTACAAGTTCCACTGTTCAGGTAAAATTGATTAAACCCAGGACCAAATGAAGCGAATCACATAGCAAGTGGGCATGAATATGCGACAGGGTCTCTTCCTGTTGGGGGTTGGGTTAGTGACTCTTTTGGGCTCTTTCAAGGTGAATAATAACTATTTAGAATATCAATCCCTGATGCCCATCCCTAGGGAAGTATATAGCTGTATTTGTTTCCTCTTGTCTTGAGGTCTGGCAACATCATTAGTTTGATAGGTAATATTTTTAGTAAATCTAATTACTCATAATACTGTATAGAATTATCAGAAAATAACAAAATGTATCTATTATGATTGTAGAAATACAAGTTCATATACATGTATAGAAATAGCGTAAAAATGAGTATTTTTTTTTTAATTTTAGGGAAGGGTCTACAGGGTCTTCAGGGTCTCAGTACTAGATTGGACTTGTAGTGATCTGTGTGTTTAAAGCCTCCCAAGAGCTGAGATTACAGGTGTGCACCACCACGCCCAGTCTCAACAAGCCCCCAGGGTTGGGGCTAGGGCAGGGACACAGTGTCACAGGGGATCAAACCCCTGGACCCTGCGTCTGCTTGCAGGTGTTTTAATCTGCTGAGCTATTTGCCCAGCCCAAAGAAGAGTAATTTCTATATTAAGATAGCGACTATTTTACCTTTTTAAAAAAATGAAATCATAAGGCTTGATACATTTAAAATTTTTAATAACAATTTAAATGTTGTAGCTTCTAGTGGCATTTTTTTGCTTGCATATTTTAAAAATTATTTTTAAAGAGTAAAACATAAGTACCAGAACAAAAATCACAAGTGATATAGTTTCACTTAACAAAGTAATATGAATTTCACAGTACTTGTTGTACTGTACAGTGTTGTCTTCCAACTAGTTGTTCATATTACCAAATATATGCACATTATATTGGAAGAGAAAAAGAAAGATTTAACAAATTAAGAGGGGAAAAAAGGACGATTGAAAGCCAATTAAACATTAACTGCTTCTTTCCATAGACCAGCAGATATCCACAGTACAGCTGTCCAAACCATCCTGCTTACATACATAGATGTATCTCTTTCCCCACTCCCTTTCTTATCTTTTTCAGCTCAATAATTCCTTCCTTTTGAAGAGGCTCAATCCGTTTTCCCAGAATCTATTGTACCCTTCAGATTTTATTCTCTCTTTTAGATTCTCACACTAAGGAGACAATATGTTTGTGCAGATGAGTTTGATTTATTTCACTTAAGGGTATGGACACATTTACATATTAATGTCCAAAACCTACACAGCACTTATGTCACTTGCCTGGCATACAGATGCTACCTGAAACACTTGAAGACACTGCAGAATGGTAGTCCTTAATCTAGACAGACTTCAAAGTTCTGTGGACTGTCTTTCATGAAATTTCAAAAAGAGTCTGTAGGTTTTTTTCTTTTAGTTGGAATTATTCAAATCACAGATACTATACTGTTAATATTATTCTCAAAATAATGCTGATATTTCAAATTACAAGAGGTTATGCTTATATGCTTCTATCTTCAACTATCTAGATTTTAACACAAAAATAGCTACATTAATATTTTTCCTACATGAACTATGGCATGGTTGAAGTTCACAAAACAACTGTTTGACTAAGTTTGCCACTATGTGGCCTAGAAGAAATCACTCCATCTTCCTGTGACTCTTTTTTCAGACAACTTAATACACAGGACTTTTATCAGAAATATGGGAGACTAAAGGAAGAAAACACTGTTAAAGTCATATACAAAACTAAGGGTCAATCCCCTGTGCTGGAGATTGAAGCCCCAGTCTTCACAATGAGCTGTGTTCCTAGCTAGCTTTTTCAGTCTTTGATACAGTTTTCTTAAGCTGTCACGATGTACTTGAACTTGTGATCTGCCACAACCTCTGAGAGTTCTAGGATGACAGAGGTCTGAACAACAACCTGGTGAAGAGGAAAAAAGAGAAGCTAGGGAAACAGAAGACCACACAGAGAAAGCAATAATGCAGCCTGGAAAGCTCACCCTGGCTCCTGGTGGGTGTGTGTGTGGGTATTTCTGCTGACACACTGTAAGCTTGGAAAGGGCCAGCAGCTCCAGGAATAAATACCTGACAAGGCCAGCAGCACTAACCTCTCCCGCCCCCCAAAGCCCACAACTATTGGAAAGTGCAAGAACAGTACGGGGTTTTACCCCAAAAGTAATTTCTGCACATAGGACAGAGTTGGAGAAAAAGTCCACTGTAGCACATACCCATATTATAGAAGGTTTAATCAGGACCCATTCTGGAAAAAGGCTGAATGTTTAAGACTGAGCCACAGAACGATATTACAGGGTTTCTTGTGTTGCCCTGTGTCTGTTACTTTCTTGTTACAGACAAAATATCCAACACTCTCAAGTTAAGGATGGAAGGGTTTGTTTTGTAGAGATTTCAGTTCACTGTTGGCTATCTCCAAGGCAGGGTGGTATGGCAGAGAGTTATCACAGAGCACCAGTTCATGGCAGAGAGAAGACATTAAAACAGATAGGCAGTGAATCAGGAGCCATAGCAGCCTGCCTCTTCCTTTCACCCCTTCCATGCTACCCACCCTTTGAGTGGTGCCACTCAAACCCATGGTGAACTTTCCCACTATTCACACCCAGAAGTATGCCAAACCAATCATTATTTTAGTACCACACACTCATACTCCCAGCAGCAGGCACTTAATCGTAGCATCATACTCTAAATCCAACCACCAATGAAAAGTCCCACCTATGACTATATGAGACATCTAAACACCCTATGTTATCAACAGGTTATGAAACATACATAAGAGACAGTTGTGGCCAGGGTGTGGGTTTGACAACGGACCTCCTTGAGAAGTTTAAACTTCCAGAAAGGACATAAGCTGATCACATGTGGCTTTCAAAAGGACAAGGTCTTAAATGTGCTCATGTAAGTCCAGTGATCAGTGAAAACCTCCTTACTGCTGCATACAACCTACACAGAGGACTAAGAGGTCTGTTTGTTTTCCCCATCTTCCAGTGAGAGCAAGGATATGCTTGGGTTTAAATGACTGCCACAGCCTAGAACATACGAACATATGAGCAGAGGGGCATATGGAGCCAGGCAAGAAAGTGGCAAGTCTGGTTGCAGAGGTGCATGGTGACTGGGAGCTGCTAGAGTGACTACAGGCATGGGGTAGGCACCATGCACTGATCATACCCAGCAGTAACTATTAGTTCTTCAGTTTTCCTTTTTTTTTTTTTTTTTTTCCAGACAGTCTTATGTAGCTTAGATTGGATATGAACTCATCAAGTAGGGCAAGCTGTCCTCAAGCTGATGGGGATCCTCCTGTTTAGCATCCTGAATGCTGGTACTGCACACATGTGCCACCATACCCAGTGACTGGCTTTTATGGTGCATCAGTAATCAATTTGTCTTTGAGTCTATTATTGTTGCTATTGTCAAGGTGCACAGTTGTTGCTATTAATGGTTTTCTCTGCAGGTCAATCTTTGGATGGCCTTTATGTCATTAGTGAGACAGTAGCTTATTTCCAGAAAACTAAGTACTGGGCCAAATACACTATAGCATGTACTTCCAAATGGGCTTGGAGCCTGGGACAGAGACAGTACCCTATAGTTATCCACAGCCAGATTGCATCAGTAAAAAAAGACATTAACTAAACAGATCTCCATACTAGCAACCAAGTCTCCCCACTATAATCAACCTACAATACTCAGCACAAAAAAGAAAAAAACCTCTGCAACAAAAATTCCCAACATTCCATGGGAAAATGGTGGGGGAAAAAAAAAAAAAAAAACCAGCACAGAATTATATGATGTCACAGAAGAAAATGAATGAGTTTAGAGAAACACTAAGAAAAAACTAACTGAGCCAAACAAAACATTACAAAAGATAACAGCCACTTTAACAAAGGATTAAAAGTCTATGAAAAGGTCCTACACAAAAATCTAGGATTTAAAGACTCTTTAGACAGTACAGGCAGTGGAAGGGATCAACGCTAACACACAGTGTCAAAACTAGGTTGGGCTGATGACACGGAACAGTTATTTTGAGATAACTTAAAAAGAAGAGTAAGATTAATTGGGATTAGTGAAAAACCTGAAGACAACACAAACAGCACAAAAATAGTACTTACAGAAATAAGGAGTGGAAAACTTTCCAAATATGGGAAAAGAATTTGACATACAAATATACAAAAGCATGCAGAACACCAAATAGCTGCAATCATAAAGGAACCTCTTCACAACACACCACAATGTCTCAAAAGCTCAATATAGGGCCAGGAGAGCTCAGCGGTCTAAAGCGCCTGCTTAGACAAGGCTAGGCAACCACAGGGACCAAGGTTTGATCCCTGGCACCACATGCTGCGCCAGCCCCATCCCCAGGGCAGGCTGAGTCAGCCATAACATAAATAAAGCTCAAAAAAAAAAATAAAATAAAATAAAATAAAATAAAATATATATATATATATATATATATATATATATATGTATATATATTATATTTCCTTTGATATATGCTCTCACTACAATTCAGGCTGACCTTAAACTCACAACTGATCCTCCTATCTTACCTCTTAAGTGCTAGTATTTGAGACTGAAAAGAAATAGGAAGAATCAAGCTGCAGATAACAGCTAAGCAGCACAGAGACTGGCAAGTGCAAGGTCCTGAGTTCGATTCCAGGTATCAAAACAAAAAAATTTGAGCAAGGCGTGGTGGCACAGGCCTGTAATCCCAGCATGTGGGAGGCTGAGGCAGGAAGATCGGTACAAGTTCGAGACCAGCCTGAGCTACACAAGTGAGCTCAAGGCCAGCCTGAATTGCATAGTGAGACCCTGTCTCAAAAAGAAAAAAAAAAGGAAAGGAAAAAAATACAAAGGACCAATGAAATGAAGAGCTGATTCCTTCGAAGAATAAACAGACAAACATTTAGCAAATTTTACATATCTGTAGCACATATCTGTAGAGATAGGGAAGCTGAGATAGGGTCACTATTACTACTCATAAGATTACTGTGAGTCTGAGCTGCATAGCAAGACTCTATACCAAATAAGTAAAAGATAAAGAAAGAAAGAAAGACAGACAGACAGAAATTATAAGGAACACTGGCAAAATCCAGAAAATTATCAGTATTTTAAAAATGTACATGATAAAACTATGTCATACAACCATTATTAAATTTTTGTTCTTGTTCTGAAATTCTGTACTATATGTACTTTTGCTTGTTACTCTTTTTCTGTTTCTAGTATTTTTATTCTTTAAAATAAAATTTTAAATATTCAAAAAAAAGGTACATTAAAATAAATCAGGGAATTCAGAAGAAATGGATAGTCCTAGATACATATGTATTACCAAACCAATCCAAGACAGAAAAATTTTAAGTAATCTAATTATCAACAATGAAATTGAAGCATTAATTAAGAAAAAAGAACTATCAGGACTATAATTTCTACAAGAAATTCAGGAAAGATCTAATGCCAATATTCTTCAAACTCTTTAATGAAACAGAAAGGGAAACACTACCTCAAAGCCAGCAGTACTCTGATTCTAGGACCAGATTAAGATCCAACTAAGAAAAAGCAGAGGCCAGGGTCTATAATGAACAGATAGATGCAAATATCCTTAAGATACTGGCAAACTAATGCAACAAATCATCAAAAAGATCAAATAGGTTTTATTCCAAGAATACAAGGATGATTCAAAATACACAAATTAGTAAACTTAGCATATCAAACAAAAGAACAAAAATCACATGATCATCTCAACAGACACTGAGAAAGACTGAAAAGTCCAACAATTTCACAATAAACATTCTAAAGAACTTACTACCAAAATCATATTTATTAAGTTGGGCAAAGATGAAAGATTTCTCTGTAAAATCAAGAACAAGACAAGTTAAAAAAAAAAAAAAAAGAACAAGACAAGGTTGTCTACTAGGACTACTCTTGTTCAAACAGAGCAATTGATCAAAAGATGGACATATTTAATGTAGGATGTAAGGATCAACTGAGAGGGTTTGGAGGGTGCACATACCCAGGGCTCATTTATATCCCTGAAACCTTCACACATGGAGCTTGGTCCATGTAGTTCTTTGTCCTTTATATGAAGGAAAACAAAGCCACCAGTTCACCAGTGGGACTTCAGTATGTTCATGTTGGTATAGATCATTATTCTCATTTTATGGACACTACCTGCCATGTAGGTAAGGTTGTGGGACATATATAGCAACACTGTCTCTCAGCATTTGTAAAGATGGGAGTCCCTAGCTAGGTGTGGCAGTGCACACCTGCAATCCTAGCACATAAGGGGCTGAGGCAGGAGGACCAGTGCTAGTTCGAGACCAGTCTGGGCCACAAAAGTGAGCTCAAGGCCAGCCTGAACTGCACAGTGAGACCCTATCGCAAAAAGGCAATAAAAAAAAAAAAGTACCTGAGAAAGTAGAAACAGATGATGGCCCCGCCTACACAAAATGCAAACAGGAGCTTTCAAATGTGTTTTGCAGCAATGGAATGTCAATCATTCTACTGGAATTCCTTAGAATCTACAAGGACAGAGGTGGGGAGACAAGTCAGCAGAGAAACACCTGCCTTGGAAGTGCAAGGACTGAGGTTCGATCTCAGGTACCACATAACATGCCAACCACAGAACTCTGGGCATGCAGTGCCAGCCATCAAAAGTACGTGTGGTGGCTCGTGCCTATAATCCTAGCACTGGAGAGGCTGAGACACTGTGAGTCCAAGCTGCAAGTCTGAGCTACATAGTGAGACTCTGTACCAAATAAATAAATAAATAAATAAATAAATAGAATTTTTTATTATTATTTTTAAAGGAATCTATGAGGACAGGCTACTGTTGAGCATGCCCAGCTGATATAAGACAGCAATTACAAAAATGAACAGAGGTAATAATGAGTCATAAGCTTGACTTGATCTTACATGATTTACATTCAACATTTTGAACCTTGTTGGCAATATAGGTAGCAACCTGGCGGAATCACATTGGTCAAAGGGAAAAAGGAAGCACATGTGTTATGGTGGTCCCCTGAAACAGGAAAATGGGAGGGACTGGCTATCCTGCTGGCATGGGGGCAGGGTTTTGTTTTGTCTTTGTAGGAAATAGATAGTATGGGTACCCTCTTGGAGCAGAAGATCATGGAGAAGTCCTCCTTGGAACATGTTCACGGTAAAGCTCTCTACACCAATGACAGCATTCTCTCAGATGACAAAGAAATCTCCCAGGAGATAGACTTATCCATTGGCAACAGCTACCTGTGACAAGAACACCTGGCATCTACTGAGGGCCTTTAGATAGACCCTCTGGAGAGTACCTATGACGGCTGGTCATAATTATGTCTCTTTTCAGCCATAAGTAGCTACAACAGTCTTTGCTCATTACCTTTCCAAGAGGTTACGGGTACTTCTCCAGAGGGGGACAGTTCAGTCAATCATAATATAAACAGGGCTAGGCCCTAGAAAATAGTACAGATATATTATAACTTTGGATAGAGGCATAATCATTAAAGACTAGACCCCAAAACAAAGAGTAATTATACCTACATATCTACATATTCCCTTCAGGGATCAACAGAGTGATTAATATTCCATTGCTGCAATTAACCAAAAAAAAAAGGGAATATGTAGGAGAGCATTGAGAATTGGCTTAATGGTCCTCTCATGTAAACAAATAGCAAGCTATAGGTTCCAGGATAAAGTCAACAGAGTTGAGATGCTGGTTGTTTACCTCAACATATACCAAGGAAGGTAGGAAGCAGATGAATCTTGTGTTACTCTAATTGCTTGTACCCATGTCTGTGTAAATAAAAGCCAGTACAGCCAAAGGCTCAGGGCTTTCTCAGTACCACCCATTTTAAACTATCACTGTATCTGTTTTCCATCTTCACTGTGCCCCCCTCACCCAGGACAAACTGATAGGTTGGTTTCTACATGATGGATGTAACTGTTATGTCCTGAAAATGCAATAATAAAAAAAGCATAATACCTGGTGGCATAATTCAAATAAAGCAATGAGAAAGTTTTTGTTGTGAGGAAAAAAACCAAAAAACTCAGCATTACATATAATTCCAGTGTGCAAGAGTAAGGCCCATAAGAAATGAAGCAAAGAATATAAATAACATACATTTTTCAGGGCCAAGGATATAGCTCTGCCATGTAAGTGCTTGCCTGGCCAGCACAAGATCCTGAGTCTCCTAGCACTGCTAAAAATAAATAAATAAAACTCTCAGCCGGGCACAGTGGCACAGCCTGTAATTCCAGCACTTGAGAGGCTGAGGCAGGAGGGTTGGTGTGAGTTTGAGACCAGCCTGGGCTACAAAAGTGAGCTCAAGGGCAACCTGAACTACATAGTGAGACCCTGTCTCAAAAAGCCAAAAAAAACAAAACAAAACAAAACAAAAAAAAAAACAGTAACAATCTCTCTCTCTGTCTGTCTCTTTCAATGTATTTGGTACAGGGTCTCACTATGCAGTAGACTCACAGTGACCCTCCTATTTTATGCTTCCCCAGTGCTGGGATTACAGGTATGCACTACCATGCCTGGTCTTGTAAACCGGCTCAGCACACTAGGGCAGGGCCAGCATAGCATGTGGTGCTGGGGATCAAACCCTGGTCCCTGCACCCCCAACCCCAGGTCTGTTTAAGAAGCTTTAATCTGCTGAGTTATCTGTCCAGCCCTACAATTAAATATTTTCAACTAGAAACAAACATATTACTATGATATTTAAAAGTATTTTATGGAAGAAGGCTGAAAAGGTTAATAAATTATTTCCACAAAGAGTACAGCCCTAATACCAAAACTGAACAAAGAAAATTACAAAGTAGGAGCTAGAGGTGTGGGATAAATTATCTACTATGAATAAGGTCCTGAGTTTAATCCCTAACACTATGAAAAACTATTTTTAAAATTATAGACCCATTATAGCCACAGAAGATTCTAAAAATCAAAATTTTCCTATTTACTAGCTCATAACAGAAACATAGATTCATAACACTTATTTCTCAGTATACTTGAATAATCTTACTTAAAATTCAGACTAGGAAAAGCATAACATTTTTTGTCAGGGCCTTAGGAGGTCCCTCAACTAGGTAAGCAGTCACCTTCCTAATGTTAAAACTGTATTAAAGGCTGGTGATATAGCTCATGGCACAAAAAACTACCTGGCAAGCACAAGATCCAGAGTTTGATTCTAAATACCAACCCTCACACAAATGTAGACCAAATCAAGTCTACTAGGAGAATGTTGATTCTAAGACCAAAGTTGGGAATATGGGGCCAGTGGGATGGCTCAGCAGTCTAAAGTGCCTGCTTAGGAAAGCTTAGGCAGCCTCAGGGACCCCAGCTGATCCCCAGCACCACATGCTGCACCAGCTCCACCCCCCCAGGGCAGGCAGAACCGCCAGTTAAAAAAAAAAAGTTGGGAATATGTAAGATGAACATATAACAATTTATCAAACTAGAAAATAATAAAGTGTTTACAAATAAATATGGGAATGAGAAATTGATAATCCTATAGCAGACAAATTATATTGAAAACGTATTAAGTCAAAGGGTACATGTTTTATGATATAGTGCAATAATAGATAAATTCATAGAAAAACAAAATCTATGAAGTAAGTCAGTACTCACCAAAATGGACAAATGATAAAATAAGCATTTTGCAAAGGAATAAATTTTCAACTTCACTAGTACTCATGTAATTTTTATATACCAAATTATTATTGATACATTAGTAATAACATCGAGACTGGTGGCTATATAGCAAAATTGGCTTCTTCGCAATCTGCTATTGTATTTTTAACCACACATATCAAACAATTTGAAAGCACCTGATTGGCATGCACAAGTTCCCAAGTTCTATCCCCAGTACTAGGGAAAAAAAAAAAAATTCAGGAGTTACTACATTTTATAACCTTTAAGTTTTCTCTGTAGAAAGTTATCTTAGAAAAATAAATAGGAATATCTACAAATATTAATCTCTACAGACATTCAATGCAACATGTCCTTAATTAAAGTCTGTTGGGGCAAAGAACATAGTTCTTTGTAGAGTGCTTATCCAGCACCTTCCCAGAAGGGAATTAAAATGTTCCAGGTCACATAAGATACTTTAAACAAATCATGATGGATCTTTGATCTGAACTCCTTAATAGTTCTCATCTGAGTCTTTTTTTTTGTCTTTTTGAGACAGGGTCTCGCTATGCAGTTCAAGCTGGCCTTGAGCTCACTTTTGTAGCTCAGGCTGGTCTCGAACTTGCACCGATCCTCCTGCCTCAGCCTCCCGAGTGCTTCATCTGAGTCTTAAGAGTAGGGTTATATCCAAATAGATCAACCCTACTGTGGTAATTGACACACTGTGCCAACTTGAAGAAGCTTGGCCCCCATCCTATAGGAGAGCCTGCCCTGGGATGTGACTGGTCCCACTCTCAGGTGTGATTGGTTCCACCACAGGGCAAGACTGGCCATCCTAGAGTGACTCAGCATAAAAAGTGTACAAAAAGGAGTTGAGGAATGCTTTCTGTGGTCTTGCCCTGCCCTGCTTCCTTGAAGTCCTGGTCTTTGGAAAAGCTTGATCTTCACAGCCATCTGGGCACAGAATTTCAAAGAGAGAGGCTTGATGGATGCCACAGCTGTTGTTCCTCCTCTGTTTTTTTTTTTTTTTTTTTTTTGTGGAACTAGGGATCAAACTCAAGACCTTGCACTTGCCAGGCCAGTACTTGTGCCCCTGACCTATCTCTGCAGTCCTCTGCTCTTCATTGTTTTCTACCCACAAGAACTATGTCACTTGCCTTGGAGCCATTGGAGTATGAACTGAAACCTCCACAAACTGTGAGCTAAATAAACCTTTCCTTCCTTCATTTTGAGTGTTGGGTTTTTGTTCCAGCAACGTGTAAAAAGTAACTAAAACACCTACACTCCTATAGGAGCAGGGTACAACTCTATGGTAGCTGTTTACCTTGCATGTTCAAGGTCTGGGGACACTCCCAGCACTGCAACAACATTGCACCCCCAGCCTCTAACACAGTTGTGACATAGAACAGATGTTTATTTATATGCCATGTAGCCATTAAGAATAAGATTTAAAAGCTGGGCACAGTGGTACACACCTGAGACAGGAGGATCACTAGGAGTTCAAGACTGGCCTGGGCTACCAAGTGAACTCAAGGCCAGCTTGAATTGCATAGGGAGACCTTCTCACAAAAAGACCAGGAAAAAAAAAAAAGATCACAACAAATCTCCTCTTACCTTTATGATTACTTCTCGCGCTTTGGGGTTTCGAACAGATGGTCCTGATGAAACATAATCAGCAGTGTCAACTTCAACTGGAAAATGCTTCTCACATTTCTCATCACTGTCTAATGCAGGTGGCCACTCAGTGCAGAAATCTGAGAATTTAAAAACAATTTCTCAATTATAATTTTGCAAGTAAAGTGTCACTAATTGTAAAGTGCAGCTCCTGAGGTTACCAAATCACCCGTATCACTCTCAGGTTACATGAAATGGAAGCAGATTCTCCGGGACCTATGAGGCTAGGGGCATAGCCTGTAGTAAAGGATGAGCTTACCATGTATGAAGTTCACTAAAATTTAAAAAGGGGGGTACTGTGCCTTAATGGAAGTACATCACAGTTCTACATATACCTAGTATGGGTCAATTTAATTCTTTCTCACCAATAAAAGTAAACAAATGTAACTATTATGTATTAAAAACATTCTGATTACAAAAGTAGACAGTTCAGTGTTCAGAGCATTAAAGTCTGTGGAAAACAAGATATTAATCCATTCTCAAATGAAGACTACTGGGCTGGCGAGATAGCTCAGTGCACTAAAGCACCTGCTTTGGCAAGTGCAGGGATGGGGGTTTGATCCCTGGCCCCACCCTGGATGTGTACTGAGCCAATGACCAAGTCTGGGTGTATTGTATGCCAGTAATCCCAGTTCAAGGGAGGCTGAAAATAGGAGGATCACTATGAGTTTGAGCTGTGTAGTGAGGCCTTGTACCAAATACATAAAACAACAACAAAACAAAACTAAAGATGAGATGAAAGAAATGGGAGGAACCTCCAGGAAAGCTCTAAAATGGAACTGATGTACAGTCAATAATCCTTCAAAAATTAAATTAAATAATCAAATAGGTTCAAACCTTATACAGATATCTGATTGTGTTAGTTACTTTTTAATCGTTGCTGAGACAAATACCCGACACTCAAAATGAAGGAAGGAAAGGTTTATTTAGCTCACAGTTACTGGAGGTTTCAGTCCATGTTCGGTTGGCCCAAGGCTGAGAGGAACAGAGCAGAGCATCCAGTTCATGGCGGCGGAACAGCAACAAAATGGCGGCAGAGGTAGCCAGCCAAACACAGCAGCAGAGCAACAGCAACAGCTCGAGAGTCTGCCTCTCTGCCTCTCTTTATGTTACATTCAGGCTCTCCGCCTTAGCCTCCGCCTTAGGCTACACCCATAATCCCAGAAGTACTTCGACCCATAATCCCATCAGTACTAAAACCCATAATCCCAGGGATCACAGATCAAATCTCAACTCTAGAAGTCCCCACCCAATGACTACATGAGGCTTTGGGGGGACAACTAGACATAAACCATAACACTGATGTTCCTTTTAAGTGAGTTCTATGTGCCAATCAGGCTATGGAAAAAGGAAAAGTTTTGTCCTCATGTTTGGGCAAGACAAATGGCCCATATGACTGAGTCTGAGACTTAAGCCACAACAGACAGAGCACTGTGAACATGGCTCTTGACTCCAGAGCACAAAGATTTGAATTCAGGCACTAACTAGGGGTGGCTCCCAGCCTTCTACAAGTAGTAGCAGCAGACTTCACATTGTACTATTCCTATTAGGTTGGCATAGTAGAAAGCACATAGCTTGAGACATAAACTTCTGCTATGATCAGACTCCCTTCTTGCTGCTAACTAACTGGTTTCACTTAAGAACTAAAAACAGTTGCCTTCTTGGGTCAAGCATGTTAAATCTCATGGATCCGATCCATGCTTTGCCCAATAAAGTATAAATGTGGGAAAGGCTAGTCATACTCACATGCAGATGTGGGAACACTTCCACATGATAACCCAAGGGACAGTGAGTGATATTTTGCCAGTAACATTTTTTTGAAGCTAACAATATTCTACTAGTAGATACTATATTTAGCTCACTTTAGGTTTCATTTTTAAATCAGAGTCAGTAAATGTCACTCTGGGTTATGAAGACATTCTGATACCTGGGACTAAATATAAATATATGTTTGCAAAGTAAGTATAGGGTGCACCATTCATTAAATATCCTGTTTAAAAGATCCATACTTACCTTGAAGGTAAAGAACTATCTTGGGAATTAAGAACATTTTGACATTTGAAAAAATAAACAGAGTACGAGTACTGAGCTGAACTTCATAGACAGGTTTGCAGTGAATCTTTGCTTTTCTTTTAAACTATAAATAAATCATTTCCATCACCAGATGATAATTACAGTTGCTGAATTAAATTTCCTAGATTATATACCTAAAAATACACAGCCACCACTCATCTGATAGAAGAACAGACTAGACTTTAAAAAAGTCCCTGGTTTTCATTTAACTTCTGTCATTGGCTGTTAAAAGTTTTAGTAAATTATATACTGCTCTTCTAATTTAGATTTTCCATTTGCAAGTTAGGTATAAAAACTGACCTAATCTGGAAGAAAACTGAGAATATGTGAAAATCCTTTCAATTTTTTTTGAAGATGCAATTCAAATCCAAATACAGGCTTGCATAAATGTACAGCATAATTAAGGAAAGATTAAACAATCACTTAAGTACTGTAAAAAAAATAACATTACTTTTTTTAGATTATAAGCATAACTTAAAATTTTTTAAAGTGGAGAAACAACCACATTCTACATAAAGTAAATCAGTCTTACATGTATAAATATCATACTGTCTCCCTAGTGTAAGAAACTGAAAGAATAAACAAAACCTGAGAAGTACAATAGATGTTGTGAAAGGCAAAGAAAATGTTCAAACAGAAAAAACTGGAAGGAGGAAAATATATATGTACACACACACACACACACACACACACACACGTGACAGCTGGATAATTGTACTACTAATTTCTATTGGTTTATTGAAAGGAACAGTTAATGCTTCCTTTCTTTTTTTTTTTTTTTTAACCAATTTCGAATACTTATATCTGGTAATCTGAATGGCTACTGTGAAGGTAACAATATGCAAAACAGCAACCATTGCTGATTTCCTGAAATAAATAAATAAATAAAATGGGGAAATTAATTCTTCACAATGTATAGTAATGGAATAATGATATCGCTTCTAGGTCCAATTCTAAGAACAGATGAATAAACTTCTAATGTTTTATAAGTCTAAGAAATTTCTTCATGATAACTCTTCTCTGTAACACTGTATGACTAAACCCACTCAATGTCACTCAATATTGTTCTCTACTATCTTTAGTGTGAATCATAATGACTTGTACCTATTGACAAAACTTCAGTATTCTTAGGTATGTGCTTTCTGTAACTCAATAAGTCCATCATCTACCTGTGAGCAAAGATTAGGGTTCCAACTTTTAATTACTATTCATAATAGTAATTGACAGCTATAATTGACCTTATCGAATTGACAGCTAAAAACTCACTGAAAATAAATTTCAAAATCCTTTTTTATTTATTTTATTTTATTTTATTTTTTGGGGGGGGATCGGGGTTTGAACTCACGACCTTGCACTTGCCCAGCAGGCACTTGTGCCTCGGAGCTATCTTCCCAGCCCCTCAAAATCCTTTTTTTAAAAAGAGAAACTTACAATAACTCAGGTAATATGGCTGTATCTCATTACACCTAAGATTATTCATTTTATATTCAAATAATACATTCAAATTTATGTTAAAGATAAATCACTTACCTTTGAGAGCTTGGCAATGTTTTTTAATTGCTACAGGAGTCAAATGCAAAAAATTAGGGATCTAAAAGAAATTTAAAGAATAAATTAGAATGTCTTCTTTTTTTATTTTTTAGAGATTTATTCTCATGTTACTGGCCATAATATTCTCAAATCTTTGGGCTTAAAGTGATCCTCTTGCCTCTTATATAGCTAGGACTACAGGTATGTGCTACCAAATCAGGCTAAATGTCATACAAATATGGAAAAGATAGCTTTCTCATAGAACTAAGTAACAGGTCCAATAAACCATGCAATAAATAAAATCTGATTGTTCTTTCAGTATGTTAACTCTATGGCACAGATGTTACCAACTCAAGAAACTTCTAACAATATGTATTCAGTACCAATAAATGTATAATGAGAGTCCAGTGTATTTTCAGATCATATAAATCTTCAACTTTAACAAGTATCTTGTGTTAAAATATTGGAAACATAAACATAATTTTTATAATACTCTTATCATGAGTCTACAGGTGTACACATACATTTTCTTAGACTAAAAGTTCTTAAGGACACAGATATTAATCCCCAGTTATCCTAGAAAGGCTAGCATGGTATTATTTCCACTTTCTACCTACTCAACATTTTATAGATTTAATGAATGAAAAACTGAAGTTTACAAATCTTAACAGTTTAACCAAGTTAGGAATATGCTTATGATATGCTGAAAAGTTAGTTCATGGAGTCAATGAAAATTTAGGAAAGCTCAGAGACTTAATTTCTTCTAATAAATAACTAAGGTTTACTACCATGTTTCCTGAATAATAAACCTGTAAAGAGAAAATTTTGTTCAGACTCATTTAGCAAAAATATTTGAATAAAATGAAAGTGACTCCAAGGATTATGTCTAGAGTTGTATTTATCGAAGATATTTATTTTAAATCAAGAGAAATTAAGCAATGAACATTAGAACTATGGAATAGACAGCTTCATCCTATATGTATGTTTATTTTTTGAAACATGCAATATAAATCTCAATATTATAAAAGGAAAAAAAATAATGTTTATATGGACTTAACGGGCATTATTCTAAGTACTGTGTATACATTAACTCAGTAACATATTCAGCTGTATTATCAGAAACACAATGTTCATAAATGTATTTTGCTTATTCACAACTATCAAGATTATTATAGATGTATAATTACTTTCAGTCAATGACATTTTCCAATTATCTTCTTTTTTAAGTTCTCTTCTCTTTTCAGGATTTGTTTTCCTCAATACTTGTTTTCTTATGTCTCTCTGTAATTTTTTTTTTTGCTTTTTTTGAGACTGGACTTCACTATGCAGCCCAGGATGGCCTTGAGTGAACACTGATCCTGTGTGTGAGCCTCACAAGTGTTGGGATCACAGGTGTGTACCACCACACCTCACCTCTTGTGTCTTGAAATGATTCCATTTCCAAATTTCTTTTACCCACCTCTAGAAGGAAAATAATACTTCTCTTTTGTGTCTCCTTTTTTTAACATCATCTTTTAGCAAACTTTTCTGTTTTTCAAGACTTCATGTAGTGGGAAAGGAGCTCTGTTCCAATTACAACTTCTATTATAAGCACTGTAAAACAACCATCTATGATATGCATCTATCCATAGTTGATACGTATCTATCATATTTTCTTTATAAGCCATAAAAAAATCATATAGATGTTATAAATGAAACATTTAAAACAACATATTTCCCTAAGCAGTAAAGAAGTTAAAGCTGGTGAGCGATAATAATATTAAATAATATTCTACCTGTTCTGGAGAGTTTTAAAAATGGAACCTTACCTCCCAATTATAAATGTAAGATTATTTCACTTTTCTTAGTTCCACATAATAGATACAACATAAAGACACAACAGAAAAGGCTACAAGAAAAATCACACTCATTCTTGTCCACTAAAACCTACCACCTGGAAAAAATTATGGTGTAATACCGTAAGCTGCTATCTTCTGAACCCTAAAGTGGAAGGAAGTTCAGCATTCACTTAGGTATTAGTCTCAGCCAATGAATCAGCAACTTAACCTTACCTTTAGAAGTTCTAGATTTCCCTCCTTGGCCATTGGAACACCCCTTTTCACTGGAAAACCCATCCGAACAGGCAGAGGCACCACAGAGGGCTTAAAGGGTGCTGCAACAGGGTAAACACTCGGCCAATCCTGGTGAACAGCCATTTTTTCTGTTCTAGGTGGTAGTGCCTAAGAATAATAAACTACTTAGTGTGTGTGTCTTTTAAAGATAAGGTCTCACTATACAGTTCAGGGTGACCTTCAGGTTGGTCGTCTTGATCTACCAACAATCGTCCTACCTCAGCCTCCCTAGTGCTAGGATTAAGGCCTGCACTACCACACCCAGCTAGTTTATATTTTAAAATACAAACATATTTCATTCCTTAATCTTAAAAAAAGAAAAGTTGTGATCATGAAAAATAAAAACTAATAAGAAAATCTAATTATATAAAATCTAACTTCCAACTCATCTGTTGCTATACAAGAGATAAAACACCAAACCTAAATATCTCTAAAATTTCCTCAAACCCTTTGCAAAGATCCCCTTTAATATCATACTCCTTTAAGAATTGATTTAATTAGATTTCTCATATGTTTCTAAATACTTGTATTTCTAAATATATTTTAGAATTACACTACACTAGAATTTCTATATGTACTTCTAAATACAATTTTCAAAATTTTTTGAAGGAAGTCATTATATGGTGGGACATTAAAAACCTGAAAATAAGAAAGAGTCAAAACATGGAAACAAATAAATCAAGGTAAGCTAGATTGAATAAATACTTAGTGAGAAATTACTTAGGCCCACAGAAAAACCATTTGATAGCTTAATCAATCACAGTAACACATAAACACTATTAAGTAGAACACAGCCCACACATAAAAGTAGGGCTTACATGGCAATATTTAAGCAAATATCAAAATCTACAAAATACGTCCTAGAAATAATGCTCCTATGAAAATTACTGATTATAATTCAATGCCATTTTACTTTTAACTACTGCATGCTCTGACTCACTGTCTATCTAATGATCTTATAACTTGGATCCCTCCACAGAAACACAGGGTCTAACTGGTTAGATTAATAACTGTACATAACAGGACTGGGGCACAGAGTTGGCCTAAATTCATGCATATACCCAGGATGCACCACTACTAAACGTACCATCAAAAATATAATTATATATTGTTTTATACATTTGTGTTCTGAGAGTGAGTCTGCCTCTCAGACATACTTTCGCTAGAGAACACACATCACACACACACACACACACACACACACACCCCAAAAACATACATCAAAGACTGTCATAAGTCTTTTTTGGCAGCAGTCTTCTATGTCTTAACAAATATCTGTCTCACTTTAGAATTTCAGAAGTTATTAAGATAGCATATAAGAGTATATAAATTGGGGCCAGGGAGATAGCTCTGTGACACAAGTACCTGACTGGCAAGTGCAAGGTCGTGAGTTTGAACCCTGGTCCCGCAAAAAAAAAAAAAGAGTATATAAATTGTTTACCTTTCTTTTCATCTGCCTTTCACTTTTAGCTGTTCTTTCTGCTGTATCTAAAAGATAAAAATAGTAACAGAAAACTTTATAAAATTATTCAACATCACTATTTCCTAATTCTAACACAATTTAATATTCAGTAGTATGAAAATGAAACAATAACACAGGGACTAAAATCATCTTTTTTTTTTTTCTTGTTTCAGAACATTTATTTGTTTATTCACTCATTTTTATGGCCGGCTCAGCCCTCCCTGAGGGCAGGGCTGGCGCAGCATGTGGTGCCGGGGATCGAACCGAGGTCCCTGAAGCCGCCCAAGCTTTCCCAAGCAGGCGCTTTAGACTACTGAGCCATCCTGCCGGGCCCCAGGGACTAAAATCATCTTAGTGAAAAAAAACTCGCTAAATTTTTATTGTAATTGTTGACATAATGAACTCATCATTCAAACATGTTTTCAGTAGTTTTAAAGTCACAGTAAACTCACTGAGAATAAAATATTAAGGTTAGAATTAAGGTTTCTTAATCTAACGATAACTGGTTTGAGTTTTTCTTTATTGCACATCAGAATTGCTAATGCTACCATGACAACACTTAAAACAGTCCATATTTTTTAAAATATTACCTTATTAGAAAAAAAATTATGCTTCTCTAAATGTTTTGCTGTACTATATAATAGCTGTTTATTGAGCGCTTTTTTATGCACTTTCAAAAGCTAATTTTCTCACTTAATCCCATTTATTACAACAAATATAATTACTATTATCCCTATTTCGAGTTTATTCACAGTCAAACTAAAGAACAAGAAGTTAAGTTCACTAAACGAGCTCAGTCTCAACCATGGTGTACAAAGCTGTTCACTCTCTGATCTGCTGTCTCTAGCTTTTCTTTAACAAGCTTTCACAGCTATAAGGAACTCCCAGGATCAGACCTTGTGGTCTTTTTTTTTTTTTTTTTTTTTTGTCTTTTTGAGACAGGGTCTCGCTATGCAGTTGAGGCTGGTCCTGAGCTCACTTTTGTAGCCCAGGCTGGTCTCAAACTTGCACCAATCCTCCTGCCTTAGCCTCCCGAGTGCTGGGATTACAGGCATGCGCCACCATGCCCGGCAATTCTCTGAACTTTGTTTTCCATGTTTAGAATGTTTCTCCCTTAACCAGGCATGGTGGCTCACGCCTGTAATCCCAGCACTTAGGAGGCTGAGATAGGAGGATCATTGTGAGTTCAGACCAGCCTGGGCTACAAAAGTGAGCTCAAGGCCAGCCTGAACTGCATAGTGAGAGCCTGCCTCAAAAAGACAAAGAAAAAAAAGAATGTGTCTCTCTTGTACCTGCCTGACTCCTGCCCCTTCATTTCCCCCTCCCCATTTCTTCATGTTATATATTTCTATTTATCTTACTATATTCAAAGTTTTAGTGATACTATATACTAGAAAACTAGGAAATAAAAGTTCTTGCTCTCGCAGCATGTACAATCTATCAAATAAGGCAATTTTAAATAAGTAATCTAAAAAATTGGTTAAGTATTATGGATACAAGTAACAGGAAATGAAACCCAGACAATTAGCTAGTGTGATAGTTATAATTAGGTATTAACAGATTAAGGGATATTCTGATAGGTGGTAAAGCTCTTTCTGGGTGCAGGCATTTGCAGAACAGATTATGGTGTGGAAAAGTGGACAGTGTTAAAAGTTCTATTCTCAATTCTTTCAAAGTCTACGGAGGAGCACATGGAAGGCTCTCCTTAGAAGAGCATTTGGTCCTACTTCCGTGTACTGACACATACACAGCTGGCTAGGATATTGCCTTATCCTCTCAATTGGCTTTAAGCAACGCAAATGAGTCTAGTTGAGGGGTAGTGCTTAAAGGGCACGACGATTACACATCAAAACTGAAGCACTGACTCTAAAACACTACATAATGCCCTATCTGTGATATGCTGATTACTTTTTTTTGCACATTGCAGAGGCCTCCGAGTTCACAGCATCCATGGAATCCCACGTTTTCAACAAGGGAGCGGCAGTCAAGATTTGCATTCTGCACATCTTACTCTGACTGTGGTAATAATTCAACGCTAGGAAGCATAAAACTGTAAGGCAACTATTGCAGAAGTGTGAGAGTGGGTCTCACTGGACTGTGAGAAGCATCGGCAGTAAACGTGAGAGAACGAAGGGCTTGTAAAGTCCAGCATGGACGCGAGCTCTTGCTCTCCCCGCCTTCCTTCCTCAAAGCTCGAGGCACTCTAGTCACACTCCTTTACAGCTCCTCTCACACCACACAGTCATTTCTACCAGACTCCTCCACAGCACGAAGGTAGTCCTACGCTCTGCTGAAACAAGAACACCACCTTTGGCGACCTAGAGCTGTGGTCTGCTCTGGCACAGCCCTAGCCGTTCTCACTGAGGGGAAGAGCCGGGCGCACACCTTCTGCAGAGGCGGTACGCAGCCGGTCCTAGGCGGGAGGCCGCGGCGGGGAAGCCTGAGACTGCCTAGGTGTGTGTGCACTCAGAAGACACACGGGTGCCCACAGCTTTCCCGGGGCGGCCGGCAGCGATAGCGGCAGTGGCAGGAATGCCGCCTCCCGGTCGAGCGCGGCGCCATCGTGGGGCCAGTACTTCACCCTTTCACCTCTGAATCCCAGAGACGGCGACGCAACACTCACGCAGGGTAGGTCTCCGAGCGTGAGTGGTGGAGGACACAGCACTGGAGAAGGCCCGTAATGTGCTGAACCCCGACTGCAGGAGGGACCGCTGCGAAAGTGCAGCAGCCGCCATAGCGGCGAGGACGGCAAGCCAGGAGAGCCAATCGCGGTCCACGTCACTTGGGCGGAAACTGGGCAGCCTTACGCAGGCGCAAGGCGGGCCTTGCGCCATCCAGCGAATGGAGAAGGCGGAAGTTCGTGGTCTTGAATTTAGAGCCTGCGTGGAAAGCGCAGGAAGATAACCCCAAAATAAGAAAAAGTAGTGAAAACTTTTTTTTTTTTTTTTTTTTTTGTGAGGGGATATTAATGGAATCAGTAAATACCAGAAGGAGAGGTGGTTCACAGAGAGAGCAGGTGTGTTCTGGAGTCCTCTGAGTTGATCCAGGAGTTGGGGTTGTAAGAGAGATTTTTTATAAAACCGCGTGACCCCGAGACAAGAATTTGCAATTATCTGGTTAATGTTAGACATCTGCAACCCAACTGCGGCCTGATCTAAGTCCCCATCCTCCCCTTTAGATAAGCCTGACCACTAGTTACAAAGATGCAACAAAATTTGCAGAATGCACCCGACCAAACATCTGCTGTCCATATTAGGAAACGTCCTTGCAGCTCAACTCTAAACTTCTTCATAGGTATCCCCACCAATAAATGTACAAGAAACCATTTAAATTAACCAATGCCATTTGCTTTTGTAACCGCGCTTGCAAAACTCCTCCTGCCTTTTGTCTGTGGGCTTAAATACACTGCCCACACCCTGCTCGGGGCTCTCTGTTCCTGCACGTTTAGTGAGCCCCACGCATGCTTGGAAAATAAAATCCCCTTGCTTTTTGCGTGAGAGAACCTCTCTTGGAGTCTTCCTTCACGCGGTGCACTTCTCGACCCTAACAGGATCAAGCCGTCTTCTTCAGAGCCCTGATAATTTGCAACTGCTGCTTTTCTATACCAGTGTTTCTATTTTTTAGATTTGTGAATGGTTTCGACTAGCAGACTATCAGTTTCAGCACAATATTGAATTCAAGAGTAGTTTTGATCATGTGTGTGTGTGTGTGTGTGTGTGTGTGTGTGTGCGCGCGCGCGCGCTAGGGCAGAGTGGCAGTATCCCCCAGTAATTAAAAGGGTGGCTTTTTGAACTATTTTGAGTTAGTCGCCGACTTTACCTTTTCTAGCATCTATATCCTTAAGTGTAATCAAATGTCTGGATACAGTATCAGCATACAGCGAGTGCCATATGCATAGCCTGTAACTTTGGTTGTTCATAAGATGAGCTTAGAATTTAAAAAACAACTCAAGAAGAAGGTCCCTGAAAATAATGAACTTTATTTCTTTTTTTTCTTTTCTTTTCTTTTTTTTGTACGGGTCTACAGGGTCTCACTATGTAGATCGGACTGGTAGTGATCTGCCTGTGTTCTCACCACACCCAGTCTCAAATCCTTATCTCAGTGCACCAGGAGGAGAGGCCAGCACTGCATTCAGGGGATCTAACCCTGGCCAGTGTATCTGCAGTGCACTTTCTTATTTTCAACCCTTGGATGGATTAGCATACAACTTTTAGTAAGATTATCCTCAATTTTTAAAACATAAAAGCAAGAACAACTAGGAATCAACACAGATGACTCTTGATAGGCGTACAACCAAAATAGCAGGGTTCATACAGGTGTTCAGAAGTATTCTACCTGTAAGCACTAAGGGTGCCTTAGGAATCAAATCTGTGGGCATAAGCACAAATGGTGGGGGATGACCTGAGATGGGTAAGTATAGCAGTCACCAGCCTCACCTTTTCTGGCTTTTTTTTTTTCAGGACCAGGGTTCAAACTCACAACCTTCCACTTGCCAAGCAGGCACTTGTGCCACAGAGCTATCTTCCCAACCCCTTTTCTGGCTTACCATTCCATTTTTGTCCAGAAGCAGAGGTGTGGCCTAATAGTTTGCTGGTGCTGCTTGTAACAAACAGGGTTACTTGAAACAACAGAAACTCAAAAGTCTTCTAGTTGTGGAATCCAGAAGTTTTAAACTCAGATCTTTAGGATGGTTCCTTCAGAAGGTTCAAAGGCAGAAAACTGTTACATGCCTCTCTCTCAGCTTCTGATGCTTGGCAGTGCTTGGCTTGGAACAAGCATCAGCCAATTTATTGTCTGATGTTTCTTTTTATCCTTAAGATTTGGTGTTTTGTTTGTTTTGGTGCTGAGAGTAAACTCAGGACCTCAGGCTTGCCAGGCAAGTGCTGCACCACTGAGATATATTCTTGACCCAGTTTTAACATCTAAACCTTGGACTCTTTATTTAGATGGATGTGGAATTTGAATGCACACTCTGCTTCTTTGTGATATGGAAAAAATTTACCTGAACTGTGAGCTCATTTTAAGGAAAAGTGAATAAGAATACCTTCCTGAGATGACTGTGATATAAGATGTACTGCAGAAAGTATAGAAATAAATGTGCTCCTTAATCCACTGGGATTAAGGTCAGGGTTAGTGCAGTAGCCTGTCTTCCTCTGTCTTTCTGTCTCTCTCTGTCTGTCTCTGTCTCTCTGTCTGTCTCTGTCTTTCTCTCTCTCTCTCTCTCTCTCTCTCTCTCTCTCTCTCTCTCTCTCTCTCTCTCATAGTTTGTATATTTCAGTGAATAAAGTGAAAGGCTGAGGCAGTGGAGATAGCTCAGCAGCATAAGTGCCTGTCTGGCAAGCTCAAGGCCTCAAATTCTGTACCTGGTACTGCAGAAAAAAGAAGGCTACTCCAAAAGAGTGGGTACTCCATTCTTTTGGTTTAATGACCAAAAGAATATGGTAGTATTTAAAGAACTCTTAATTTATGAGGAAAATGTTAAAGAGACTACAGACTTCATTCTGTTTCGCTATGCCCTGTATTTTACTTTACTCTGAAGACTAAAGTGGATAAATATGATCAGAGATAGAGCCAGAAAAAATAAGTTTTATTATTCCCCTGCCACTGTTGCAGAAATATCAATATTAATCCAAATGGAAGACTTGGCACCAAGGAGTTATAAGGCATCTTTCATTAGACTATTGTGCTGTGGAACTCAGAGGTTTAAATCATGAGCCCAGAATCAGGTTTGAGTTCAGTTTATATATGTTCTGCAAATGGGGAAGTACAAAGCTGCTAGCAGGTTATTACAGGATTGGTTACATGGAATATAAACATTAAGTCATACTATCAGGCAGACTTATACAAGAGCATTCTGGAAGGGAGGGGTCTGAGAAGAGTAGGTAGAGTTGAAAGTATTCTTGACTGGGCCAGTCTTCCCTCAAATATGATGGCCTTGAAACAAGTCAGAATTGCTATGTACCTTTATTTTTTTTTTTTTTTTTTTTTTTGAGACAGGGTCTCACTGTGCAGTTCAGGCTGGCTTTGAGCTCACTTTTGTAGCCCAGGCTGGTCTGGAACTCACAACGATCCTTCTGCCTCAGCCTCCCAAGTGCTGGGATTACAGGCGTGCGCCACCACGCCTGGCGTTATGTACCTTTAAAACACTACCCAGACACAATCCGTTTGACCCACACATTGTTTTGAGACAGGGCTGGTCTTGTGCTCACTTTTGTAGCTGCCAGGCTGGTCTCAAACTTGTAGAGATCCTTCTGGCTCAAGCCCCCAAGTGCTGGAATTACAGATGTGTGCCACCATGCCTGGTTCTGGGGCTGCATGGTGGGTGCCTGCATCAGGAGCTGAGATTGCATGGCATTTGGGGCTGGGTATCAAACAAGATATTGTTTTCTACATTTTCTCCTTGAGGGCCTAGCCCTGTCTGACTGTCTGTAATATTTTTATTTAATTCATCTGCCTACAACACAAAAGATTAATTTTTGTGCTACACACTTGGTGTATCCTGCCAGCACACACCAAGTCCCAAAGGGAGTTGCTACGGAGCCTGAAGTGCCAGTCAGTATGTCCATGTAGTCAGTATTTGTATTTTGGCTCTTACTAGAACCTACAAAACAAGTGGTGTTTCCCCATAATATCTATCTATCTATCTATCTATCTATCTATCTATCTATCTTTAGATATCTATAGATCTCTCTCTCTCTCTCTCTCTCTCTCTCTCTCTCTCTCTCTCTCTCTCTCTCTCTCTCTCTTTCTTTCTCTGTTTTTTGTTCTGGGGATTGAACTTAGGATCTTGATCTTGTCAGACAGCTGCTGCTTATGCCTGCTGAGAAACCTCAGTCACTAGCCTCCCCCTGCCCTATACCATCTTGTGGTTGGGCTGAAGCAGGAAATCAGGAGCATCAGCCAAATTAAGCTTAGTATTGATGGGTTTGGGCCCCATCTGGATACCTGATGAGCCATTAGGACATCTCTCTAAGGTGGTGCCAAGCCCAAAACAACTACTTTTTCCTCTTCCTCCTAGCCCTTTCACCATTCCTTCCCTATGGGTGCTAAAGAGATCTCCAGTAAGCTATAAAAATGTCATTTACCCTTCCTCCCCATCAGAAAACTACATAAGCAGCTGCCTTCCTTTGGTCAGAAGATTCTCACATCTCTTTCCCTGCGGTCCTCCCTATACCCACAATAATGACTTCTTTTATCTTTGCTATGCTGAGAAACATCTAACTGCTATTGTTTCACAAAGCTCAATATTATAGAACTGAAACGAGATACAGAGCCAACAGTTTTCCCTACATTTGGGTTTACTGCCTGAAGGACTTAGTAGGTGCCATTTTTTCTTTTCTTTTTCTCTTTCTTTCTTTCTTTCTTTTTTTCTTTCTTTCTTTTGTGATACTGGGATCAAACTCAGGACCTCGTGCTTGTCAAGCATGTGCTTATATCACTTACATAAGCTATCTCCCCAGCCCAATGCATGCTATTAATCAGGCACAGGAGGTTAGTAGCTGGAGCTCTCATTCAGTCTGATGAACAATTATAATGGAGCTCAAACCATAAATTTTAACCTGAAATTCCCTATATCCTTATGTTATGGTTTATGTGTAGTTGTCCCTGCAAAGCCTCATGTAATCATGGAGCATGGCTTCTATAGATTGAGACTTGATTCATGATCCCTGGGACTGTGTTTTAGTACTGATGTGATTACCGGTCTGAGTAAGGCTGAGACTATGGGTGTGGTCTAGGGCGGATATCCTAAGGCAGAGAGCCTAAATGTAATATAAAGAGCAACAGAGAGACACACTAGAGCTGTTGCTGTTGCTCTGCTGCTGTGTTTGATTGGCTACCTCTGTCACCATTTTGCTGCTGTTCCACCTTCATGAACTGGATTCTCTGTCCTGCTCCATTCAGCCTTGGGCCAGCCTAATACGGACTGAAACCTCCACAAACTGTGAGCTAAATAAACCTTTCCTTCCTTCATTTTGAGTGTCGGGTATTTGTTCCAGCAATGAGTATAAAGTAACTAAGACACCTTACTATTCTGATACTCCAAAATGTTAATATTTTTCATAGAAAGATCATTGTAGGCCAAGTGTGGTGGCACACACCTATAATCCCAGAACTTGGAAGGCTGAGGCAGGAGGATTGGTGCAAGTTTGAGACCAGCCTGGGCCACAAAAGTGAGTTCAAGGCCAGCCTGAACTGCATAGTGAGCCCTGTCTCAAAAAGAAAAAAAAAAAAAAGATCATTGTAACTTTTGGTCTAGTCAACCAATAGTAAGGAACTTATAAGTTACAAATACTTGTGAGAACAAAAACAGTTCTCCAGGGCTCCCAGATCAAAAGCATTTCTCCTGTGCGGCTATCATACTCCAGAATTCCAAACCAGAGAGCACAGAAAACACAATTAACAGAAGACAAACCTAGTTGCCAGATGGAGTAATAATACATTAAGACTAGTGATAGCCAAACAAATACCTGTCTAGAAGTATCAATTAATTGAAAACTTAGAAAATCAGATTAAGGTATTCAGTTTAATACTTTCAACAATATATAAGGAGACATAAGCAACCTTAAAAGAAATTTTCCAATTCTCTGAGGATATACCTCAGGGTCCTGTAACAAATATAGAGGGGAGAGAAAGGGAATTAAAACCAGACTGGTAATAGAACATTGGTCAATTAATGCAGGTGCTCCAGTGTACAGCATCCATTCAGTCTTTAGCCGTGTGTTGATCTGCCAGCTTCCAGAATGGCAAGAACAAGGCTCTGAGTGCATTGTCTCTTCAAGGTAGTCTTCAGAGGTCTTGACTCCTTAGGGCCGGCCTCCAGCACTTGTCTGGATGTGGCCTCTTGATTTCCCATTGTTCGCTATTTTAGTGACATAGCAGAGAAGTAGAAGTAAAAGAAAAGGATGGAAAAGGCCTTTCTTGATATTAAGCACGACACAGACAGGATCAATGGCAAGGAGATGGAGAATGTGGAGACCTGAGAGGGAGGCTGAGATAGTACGGACTTTAGCTTGAGGTGGAGTTGGAAGGGCAGTTACAATGACACAGAAGGAGGTGAATGGGGGCTTCCATATGTGCCTGAGAAACGCATCCAGGACTCAGCTGGGGAAAGCTGTTGTTCTTGGGATTCAACCACATTAATCAAGGCCACGGTAATTTAGTAGTTTGTACATGGGCTGTGTCTTGGTTACTTTCCATTTGTTGCTGTGACAAAATACCTGACACCCAAAACGAAAGAAAGAAAGGTTTATTTAGCTTATAGTTTGTGTAGGTTTCACTCTATACTTGGCTGGCACATGGCCAGAGCAGCAGTTGATGGTAGCAGAAAACAGCAATGACTAAAGGAAAGGGCAGCAGCTGAGGCTTCTAGAAAGCCTCTCTCCCTTCCCTATATTATAAGCAGGCTACCCGGGAGTAGGGGCTGTAGAACTCACAGTGTCCATGCCCTCCTCTTGCACAGGATGAGGATATTTACAAATTAAGAATCTTGTCTCTCTGCTGAGTCACTTAATTAAACTTATAAGCTTTTCAAGTTGACACATTGTATCACCTGGTACAGGCTGGAACCTGTCACCTATGCCAGCAGGGCTGTCTTCTGAACTGTGTACAATATCTTTGAAATCTGCAAGATAATCACATTAACAAGATATCTCAGAGCAGGAATTAGTATTAACCAATTGTTTTTTCATGTTTACTTGTGAGTTTGCCTAAGTCCCAGGGCAACAGACTCACAATAGTAAGTGAAGCTCTGTGAATCACTGAGACCTGTAATCATGGGTGAAACCAAGAGGCCTCAAAGAACAAGAGACAAGACCATGGCAAAGGATACCTGTCTTTAGTCTTTAACCTTAATTGGCTTGATAAAGACTATAGCTGAAGGCTTTCCTGGAGATAACATTGTTCCCTTAACATGGAGAAGCCCTTGAAGAGACTCTCAAGTCCTGCCCAGATCCCCACATCTTCAGTTTGATAATATAATAAAGAGCTGCACAAGGTTCTTTGTTCTAAACCTTCTATCTCTCTGAGGGTTAGATTCTTCCTGGAACCCCATCTAGGAATGAAATCATTATATTTGTCTCCTTTATTTAAGCCTTACTGGTCTATTCTGGGAGACTGTAGGCCTGGTCAGTCTGTTATAACTAGGGGATAATATTAACTTGATAGACCTGGCCCTGGGCCATCAGGCTATAGCATGAAGTTGAGTGATGTATGCAGCCTCTTGCCAACATCTGAGAGGCTCATTGTTCTCCTAGATGAAGGCAAATTGATCCCGACTGCCAGTGTCAGGGTGACACTTTATAGTCATGTCCCAATGATGCAGAAGAAAAAACTGATCTGGGATGGGTGACCTTCAATAGGGAACCTCCAAATGATATAGGGAAAACTGACCCCCAACCTGAAGAGTACCTGGGATGAGTTCGTGTTCTCTAAAACCAAAGAATGAATTTGAGGAACAAATGGAGGTAATGAGCAAACATATTTATTGAGGGAAAGAAAGCTCCTGTCTGAGAGAGACAGGAGGGGGGTCCTGAGTGGATGTTCCCCCTGGGAAGCTTTCTCTTCTAGGGACTTTTATAGAGGAAAACCATGTGGTAAGGTGGGTCTAAGGTTGCGGAGAAGGCATGGGAACTAGCTTAGGTGGGTATGAGGTGGGACAAAACTATGGTCGACCAATGAGGTTACAAGGACCATTGCTCAGGTAAAGTTGATTAAAATCAGGATCCAGTGGAAGGCAAGTCATGTAGCAAGCAGGCAAGAACACCACCTTTTGGGCTTGGGCTCCTGACTCTTTCTAGGCTCTTCTAAGGTGATTAATACCTTACTTAGAACATCAATCCCTGATGCGCATCCCTAGGGAAGTAATTAGTTGCTTTTGTTGTTCTTGTTTTGAGATCTGGCCCGCAGTGCAGTAGTGTCTGTCTCTAGTTGTAAAGTCACCTTGTCTTCCATGTTGTCCTTGAGGACCTGGCCCTGTCTGACTGCCTATAATATTTCTATCTAACACCATGACCCATCTGGTTTCTTCATGGGCCATACTGAAGGGCTCTGTGCAAAGGGTATTACCTTTTTTTTTTTTTTTTTTTTTCTTCTAACTTTAAGACAATGTGTGCCATCTCCTTCTGGTCCGGGGACAGCTGGTATTGCTTCATGTATATAACCCACATAGCTCATGAGAGTCAGAGGTGTATGGTGTGGATGTGCTTGAACTCTGGTTTATGCTACACAGATTTATCCCTGGAAGTCTTCTTATTTGGGGTTGAGCTGAGCACCACCCCTGTCAGCATGTCTACTCTCAGTAGATATTTTGCAACTGGGGAAACATAGACATCTTACAGGAATGGGGTCAAGTGCCCAATACCTAAAGTCATGTGGGCCTTCTAGATCTCTATATATGCAGTAGTTCCTGAAGCATTGACTCAGATCTTGTATCTATCAATATTAGTTCACATTGCAAAATGAATAGTTCAATAAATTTGGGGTGAAACTGGCAATGTTGAAGGCTGTTGATTTAAGCCTCTCACAGCTCACCATACTAATTTGCCTCTGTATTTTAGGCTTTGTAATTAAGCTTTTCTGCTAGGTGATCAAGGGCAAGTTAAAGCAAGACCTGTCTAACAAAACTTTCATCATTTGTATTTTTCAAGGTCAAATCTCCTAAGGATTAACTTTGTGTTTTTTGTTGTTGCTGTTTTTTTTTTTTTTTTTTTTTTTTTTTTTTTTTTTTTTTTTTTTTTTTTTTTTTTTTTTTTTTTTTTTTTTTTTTTTTTTTTTGTCTTTTTGAGACAGGGTCTCGCTATGAAGTTCAGGTTGGCCTTGAGCTCACTTTTGTAGCCCAGGCTGGTCTCGAACTCGCATCAATCTCCTGCCTCAGCCTCCCAAGTGCTGGGATTACAGGTGTGTGTCACCATGCCCGGCTACCTCAGGATTAACTTTGAAACCAAATACAGTGCTTTGTAGAACTGTTGCCAGTGTCAGGGCTATTATTTTTCATAGGTGTTTTTAGGTGAATGGTGCAGGAAAAAGGGGAAAAGGCTTTATCTTCTTTTAGGACACAGGAGAGAATGTGGGAAAGGGTGAGGACTTTTCTCTCAAACAAAAGGAGGCTGGGCTTTTGTAGCCTTTTGCAAGAGGTGGAGTTTGGAGGGGATGTTTAGATATACCTGAGGAACCTGACTGAGGGTCTTCCACAAGGTGGCAGGGAAGGGTGAAAGTAAATCATATCCTGGCCTGAGTTGGAGAAAGGGGGAGGTGGTCTTTTGTTTTAAGTGCATTGGCCATATTAGATGACCACCATAATGATTTTAGCAGTTTATGCTAGGGTTGGAACCCATCAGTTTTTATCAACGATGGCTGTCCTAGATGTTGAATCCCTGCAGAATGTCAATAGACAACCAGTTATAATTTACCTGAGATTTAAAGCCACATATCATTTTATTTTTGAATTTCTAAAATTTTATGTATTTGGTACAGGATCTCACTACAGCTCAGACTCATAATGATCCTCCTGTTTAAACCTCCCCAGCACTGTGACTACAGGTGTGTGCCACGATGCCTGGTCTTGGTGGCTGGCTCAGCGTGCCCAGAACAAGCCTGGCATAGCATCCAGTACTGGAGATTGAACTCGAGTACTAGTACATGCCTATGCAGGCACTTAGACTGCTGAGCTATCTCCACAGCCCCACATATCATATTTTAGTATGTCAATCATGATGCTATTTTTGTAATATATTTTGTATTTCGTAGAGCAACAAACAGTACACATGTATCTATATAGTTTTAAGGCTATTATTTGACCAATAATGCCATATTGATTTCACCATTTTCCTTAAAAGGGTTTTTAGAAGGAACAATCAAGCTCCATCAAATAAGCAGATGGCCATACATAAATTTTCCTTAGTAGACAACAACGGCAAGCTTTCCTTGATGTATATAAGCTTTCTAGTCTTGTATCTTCATTTTATTCCTTCAGTAGGACATGATTTGTTACTCAAAATCCTCTCATATTAAAGTGTATTTCTTACATAGCCTTTAATAATTTTTCTCTCATTTATCATAACCTTTTATAACAAACTTGACTGTAGCTGCTTAAATTTTAAGGTGTCCCCTTTTGTCTTTCCCAGAGAGTAAACTTCATCAACTGCCAGACTTGAGTAACCTTAAATCAGTATTGTACTTTTAAAACAATAGGTAAAGAGCAAGTTAACACTGTATATTTGAGTTTACACTGCAACTCAAACTGAAAACCAAAAGTATAATTACCAATTAGTTAAAATTTATAATTTGTTTTTTCCCTTTATTTATTTTACTTATTTACTTTTTATTATTTAAATTAAACAATGGTTATATTACATATTTTCATCATCAGATTAGTTTAGATTAATAGATACAGGTATATAAAATTGATCAAACAATTAAACATTCACACTTTCAATAAACATTACTTTTTTTTCTTTTCTCCTTTTTTTCAACAGTTGACACATTGCATATTGTCCTCACAATAGTTCTACAGAACAGTGTGTGAGCATGACCCACTTTCATATTGATGTTGCTAAGAAAAAAAAAAGAAAGAAAGAAAAGAAAATTCTTCTCTTTCAACTAAAAGGAAGCAGATGCATACACAGTCCAATGTTTTACAATTGCACAGGGCCACCAGTGAAGCTTGCAATGATCCAAGCCTCCTACAGCTCATCTCATCAATGTAGTTCTGCATTTCATGCATTGGAATTATTTTTTTTTTCTTTTTTGGGGGTGATCAAGGGTAAGTCAAAGCAAGACCTGTATAGCAAAACATTCTTTTTTTTTTTTTTTTTTTTTTTTTT
>PVJA010015527.1:0-45212 GCA_004027025.1 Myocastor coypus
AAAAAAAAAAAAAAAAGAACCAGAGGAGTCTTAAAAAGGCAATATGAGAAGTCACTTTTACAAAAAAACTCCACAGAATAAAATGAGGAGACACAATGAAAACACAAGAAGAGACAAAAATAAAGCAGCGGTCTAAGTGCTTGCTTGGCAAGCACAAGAACCCAAGTTTGATCAACAGTACCACATGCTGTGCTGGCCCCAGAATCCTAAGCATGAAGTGCTGGCATGGATTCAGGGGCAGTGGCACACGTCTGTAATCCCAGCCCTGGGGAGGTTGATACAGGAATATCGCTAAGAGTCTGAACTGTGTAGGGCAACCCTGTATCAAATAAATAAATATTTAAATAAATACACATAGTCTAATTCTGTGTGTGTGCGTGTTACCAGGGATCTCAGGACTTAGACTTAATTAAGTCAGAAATGATGACTTACTCTGAGTCTACCAGTTTCCATTTGCACTTCATATAGTCAATCCAACATAGGGATAAAACACACACACACACACAAGAGGAAAGAAGAAAGTTAATCTCTTCCCATACTCTGCCCAAGTATCAGTTCCAAAAAACAGAAAACAATTTGGTCCACAATGAGAGAATGCTAGAGACAACATGCACTTCTGTGGTCCATGAGCCCAGCACAATCTGCAGGCTTTTTGTTGTCTTCAAAAACAGACAACAACGAAATGGGAGACCTTGCGGATGTCCTTTATTTATTGTACGAATTCTAACAGGGCAGAGCAAGACTGAAGGAAGACCTCATGGGGGAATTTTCTGTCCAAGGTTCTTAACTGGGAAGTGTTATGAAGTTAGTGGGCAAAGCTACTCCAAAGCTGCAGACCAGAGTGACTGAGAATGATAACTGGTGATCTACAAAGCAAAACGTACATAAATTGAAACTAGGGAACCATTAATTCACCATCGGCTCATCCTACAGCAAAGAGAATCAAATGAAACTACTACCTTCATTTCCCAAATTTCTAACCTGTTGGAGATGGAGACAGAAATACTCACAGGGAAAGAAAGTACCTTATATGGTTCTAGGTTCTTCTCTAGACCCTACCTCCTCTGAATAAACAGAGGCTACATGCAATATAGCAAGCTGGAGGGTCCATGTGTTAATAATGTAAGAGCCAAATGGAACCAGGATACACTGGAAAGGCAGTCAAGAAATAACATGGATGGGCTTCAAGGAAATGACAGATGAAGATTGCACATTAAGAGGTATGGGGAATACAGTCAAAAGTGAGGCCTCTTAGCCGGGCATGGTGGCGCACACCTATAATCAAAGCACTCTGGAAGCTGAGGCAGGAGGATCAGTGTGAATTCGAGACCAGCCTGGGCTACAAAAGTGAGCTCAAGACCAGCCTGAACTGCATAGCAAGACCCTGTCTCAAAAAGACAAAAAAAAAAAAAAAAAAAAGTGAGGCCTCAGTCCTCATGAAACATGATATATATATATATATATATATATATATATATATATATATATATATATAATGATATTAGGGAAAGAAAATTTGAGAGAATGAGATTTAACACCCAAAACTATCCTGAGAAGAGAAATCCATCTTCTACTTGAACCCTAGAAAACATCAGGTTAAAGAATGATCTACAAATTTTTTCATTATGAAGAAGCACACATTATCTAGAATAGATATATTAGCCAACAATTGTTCTAATAAATAATCTGAAACAACAGTTTAAAGGAAAAAGAAAAAAAGGAAGAGGGCGAGGAGGAGCATCAGAGCAAAATGAGATGTGGAAATTAAAATTTCACAATGACTGTGTTACATATCTGCCCAGCCAACCTTAAATGAGTCCTTGAAAAAGGAGATTTGGCACATGCTTAGGTTATGGAATCGTGAATGTACACAAAAAGCTGGGTCAAACAATTCAGCACAGACTTAACTTACTTAAATTATATTTCCAGTGAACTTGAATAAAGGTGGAGATGATCTAGAAAAGTAGGTAATTCTGATATTTACAAAACACCAAAAGAATAATTTTTTCATAAAACAATGAGCAAAAGATTATTTCTAAATTATTTTTAAGTATATGCTTAATTAAATTAGGAATCGGAAGTATAAATCTGATTATATCCTTAAAAGTTTACATTCATACTTTCTAAAGGCCAGTGAGATAGCTCAGTGGACTAAGCACCTGCTTTGGTAAGTGTAGGGACTTGGGTTTGATCCCTAGCACTACATGCTACACCGGCCCTGCCTCCAGGTGCACTAAGCCAGCCATCAAGTTGACCCGTGGTGGCCAATGCCTATAATCCCAGCACTGGGGATGCTGAAAACATGAGGATCACTAGGAGTCCCAGCTGTGAGGTGAGACCCTGTGCTAAATAAATAAATAAATATATACATACATACATACATACATACATACATACATACTTTTTAAACAAAGACAGTTTTCCAAAAACTGGCTTTTGAAAATTGTGATACAGCTCAAGAAGAGAAGAGATCTGGAATTAGAGTTGTGAACTGGAGTCTTTATCTCATGAACAGTAACTGACAAAATCTATGTGTAGAAAGAAGTATTTTCGTGCACCATTCATGGGGGTGTTGTTAGTACAGCTTTCTGACAGGCATTCTGGCAATATCTGTATCTGTAACACATACTGGCATGCCTCTGAAAAAGAGCTGTACAGCGGTAACATTCACACAGATGTAAATATGTACGTTTATCACAGCATTATTAATAAGAAAATTAAACATCTAAATATGGGTAATGATGATCAACAAAAAATGAAAGACATATATTTGATTATTGATACACAATAGTATCTAAACACACTGTTGAGAAAAAAAACCCACTGCAGACCATTAATGCACAATGTCATTTATGAAACTGTTATCATACTTTGCATGTATGTATGCAAAAATATATTTTAATGTGCTTATCCCTAAGGTATGATACTGAAGAATTCCTACTTTCATTTTAAATATTGAATTTATTTTTTTTTAATTTTATTTATTTATTTTTTCTTGTTGCAGAACCTTTGTTTGTTTATTCACTCATTTTTATGGCTGGCTCAGCCTGCCCGGAGGGCAGGGCTGGCGCAGCATGTGGTGCCCGGGATTGAACTGTGGTCCCTGAAGCTGCCCACGCTTTCCCAAGCAGGTGCTTTAGACCACTGAGCCATCCCGCCGGGCCCCTAAATACTGAATTTAAAAAGCCCCAAAACATGTCATTTTTCTAGAAATTAATAAAGCCTCCCTCCTTTTCTTACATGTTTAAGACTTAGAACACAAAATAAACTTGGAGGTGAACTATTAAACCAGGAGAGAAAGACTACACTGTCTGAGTACAGCTGGCTTTCACATTTTAGCCCCATATACTGATAAAGCTGAGCACAATGCAGGCTTCATACTAAAGAAATTAGGCTACAGAAGTCAGTCCTGACTGACCTAGGTCTGTATTAGACTACTGAAATGAATAGTGAGTGAATCTTTTACAAGTCACTCTCAGAAATAGTTCCTGATTCCAGACAGAAGGATAAAATATGCTATATAGTAATTTAAAGTAGGTTACTGTAGGACTATATCTTAAGACTTAGTAAATTATGCATAAAAAAACAGCAATAGAAGAAAAATAACAGCCTCATTACAATAAAATACATCCCAAAAAAGAGGAGGAAAAGAAGAAGCCCATATAATAAAGGTTAACATTTCCTTTAAAATAAAACATGAAGATAATAAAATACCAGGTATTTGTGCTAGGTACTGAGGACATAAAAATCACAAAGTAGTACCTGTCCTTGTTGTCATAGTACCTGACCTGGCTTATAGTATCAAAGACAAGTATAAATGAAGAACTACTCAATCCAGTTAAGAAGTATGACACAAGGTTCACAGAGCGCGTACCCAAGAGAAAACTCAGCATGGCTGGGAGTATGGGTGGGAAGGCTGTAATTCTCAGTACTGTGGGCCTTATGCAAAGGAACAATTTGCAGGGTGGCATGGGGGCAGACTTGTAAAGAATGCTGGCAACAACATGGACTGCAGAGAGGAGGAGAAGAGTGGTAGGGCACTAAAACTGGAACAGGATCAATTTAGTCACACCCAATTAATATGGTGGTAGGAATATATGAAGAATCAGCATAGCAGAAAATTGGATTGGTGAAGTGGGAAACAGATTCAAGAATCACCAAACATAAGAAATTGACCACAATCTGAAGTGAATGAATGCTCATAGATTTTCAGGTGAAGTGCTATGATTTAAACTTTAAATTATACATATTTCTGGAGGAAAAAAAAAGAACTAAAGAATAATCAAGGAATATACTACAAGGAAATCTGTAAAATCAAGAAGCTTGGAAACTGAAATGTTCCCCAGTCCCGAGAAAGAAAAAATAAACAGCATCATAACTTCTATTTTGTTTTTTTTTTTAAACCAGGAGTGAGAAGATCTATAAGTGTTCCCCAAAATACATATTAAACAAAATCAAGAGAGATTAAGATGACAACTCCATAGTGAAAGTCACTTGTGAGTTTTGCACTTAATATGCTTGAGAGCATAAAATCTTTCAGAACTGTATTTGTAGTAGTGAATTCGAATGAATAAATGAATTTTGTCCAACTACCTATTCTTCAGAGTACAATGAAAGAATAATCTAGAGCTCTCTGCCTGAAGCCAAAAGAAAACCTTATAATTCTGAGCTGCTGTAGGCAAATATTATGTTATACTGCTACTGTAAATAAAAACCTACAGGGTACACATAAGACACCAAAAAATGTAAGACTGACCAGTATACAGTGGGAACAGGTACAACCTACACACCACTTTATTTATTATGATAGGAAACTAAAAGCTACTGCATTTGACAATAACAACAGCAACAACAAAATCACAACTAGATTGGAAAAGACCTATAGTAGCCAGATGTGCTGGCGCATGCTTGCAACCGCTGCGTTCTGGAAGCTGGGGCAGGAAGATTGCAAGTTTCAACCTAGCTTAGGCAATTTAACAACTTAATGAGATACAACCTCAAAATAAAAAAAAATTAATTAAAAGGTGGGATGTATAGATGTACGTCAGTGTAAAGAACTTGTGTCCAAGTCTATTATCATTACAAATAAAAAGGAATATCAATGCTTTTGAGCTCCTTAAAGATGCTGGCTTAAGTTACATTATTACACTGTATTAATTTATGAGCCATAAGAAGCTCACACTGACATTATGAGCATATTTTCGATTCACATACTTGGTAGTAAGTTCCTAAATTCACTAATCAGTAAAATAGTCCCAACTTGACAATGGTTTGACTTAGGATTTTTCAACTTTTCAATAACAAGAAAACAGTGCCATTCATTAGAAGCCATATTTTAAACTGTGATGTTTTCCCAGGCTAGTGATATGTAGTGTGATTCTCTCCTGTGATGTGGGCAGGGTCAACGAGCTGGGGCTCCTGGTCAACCAGTACACCTGAGGGTAAGCAATAGACACGCCAGGCTCTTGTGCAGCTACACTACAATGCTCAGGAGCTTAGGTGTAAGCGCATTATTGACTCATGCTATTTCCAACTTATGACAGGTTTACATAATTCAGCAAGCATCTGTAATATAACTAATCTGCACTTCAACATGAACTAACATCCAATAATGTTAAAACTGAATTCAAAGTTAAAATCAAGTCTGTTTTTTTTAACTCTTAAATAATGCTACTGTATTTAAAAGAGGAACAAGCAGATTAAAACCCATTATTAAAGAGGAACTTACTCTGTGATCAGGATTTTTAAAGACTTACATGTCATTACTTTAGAACAGATCCTATGAAATTAAGAAATTGGCAAACAAATATACAGTTGCTAATAAGATTATGGGTAACTATGACTGGTCTTTAAATTTGTGTCTTATATGGTACTTTTTTATAATTTAAAAATACAAAAACAAACATGTAGGCATACTTCGTAACTATAAATTTAAAAATATATAATATATAAACTAAGGCCATATACAGACACAGAAATAAAATTTAATTCTCATTTTTGTTTTTAGGAAACTCTCTATATATACCCTAAATACTGAAGTGGGGCTTTGAGGTACTTTGACTTCAGTCAAACTGGGATACAAAAATCACTTTTGTCCTACAAAAATGAAATATGCTATTTGTCTTACAAAGCATGAATATCCTTCAAGCAGTAAGATTGTATTTCTGTAATAAGTACCTTAATTAAGTTACTTAGTAAGATTATATGTGTATAATAACTACTTTAATTAAATTACTTAGTCAATTCAGTAAAGAAACCCATGTAAATGACTCTATTGGTTCAATCTATGATTTCTAACTGGGTAATCATCATACATCTGTTATTCTATAACAGTATATTATAGAATTTAAAATAACCACTGATGACATTTCCTTTCATTTTATAGCAGCAATTTTTACAAGTGAGAATAGCATATCTTTGAAGAGGTTTCATGAAAAATTCAATGTATAAAAACAGACATGACTGCCAAGTCCAATTTGAAAAGCTTTGCTTCACCAATCATAGGTATCTCGGCTTATATATGTATGAGATTATTTTTGTTCCTCAGTGTGCGTATAGCATATAATTTTACAGTGGCAAACCGAATTTTTTTAATATTATGCTGTATATTAAGGCTCCCCATAAATATGGTCAATTTAGCAAAAGAATGGTGCTTGGCTTTTTCCTCCCTTATAATTTCTGTTTACATTTATCTATGTCATCTTTTATAAATTAAAAAGTGAAGGAAAATGTCCCTAGAAAAACTGGCAAAATAAACGACTAAGCAGTTCATTTAAAAAAAAAATGTAATGACCTTTAAATTCATTAAGAAGATATTTGTAATCGCTCACAAGATAAACATTAACCAAAACAAGGAGGCACCACTGCTCACACATCGGACTGAGGAAAAGTCAACAATCCTCCACTGGGAGAAACAGGGAAACGCAGGCATTCTTACACTTGCTGGTGGGTACTGTGGCATGACCACCACCTGGCCACCTTTGTGGGTGCATTGTGCATTGAGAATTAAGAGGTGGTCTGCTTTTCATCACTGCATACCAACAAATCTAACCAGTATCAGTGACTAAAAATTCTCCCTGAAAAAAACTCTTGTGTTCTGAACTCTAAATAACTGTTACAGTGACTAGAGTTTCAACATTATGTATTTATGTTTCATATTGGCATTTTTTATTACTTATTTCTTAACTCTGAATCATACAGCGGGCTTAATTTGGAGAACTCCCAGTCTGATTTCAGTTAAGTGTGCATTTCAGAAGTTAATTTTGTAATGTTTTGAGATCATTCACGCTACCTTTAAGCAGTTTAACTCTGTATTACATATAACTCTGGAATTAAACAATGTATTCCAAATAAAATATACAAATGCATATTATTTCTCCTTTCTAGGTTATTTTCCCCCCTCCTTGTACAAGTTTTAGATGAGTTCATCAGTCACAAAAGTACTTGCAGATAGCCAAAATCAGCTGTCAATAATAAATAGTAAAACACAAAATTTAAACTGCTATTTAAAGAACAGTGATACAGTAATAAACTATACAACAATAAAATGTAAGGAAATAAGCATTTATGCAGAAAAAAACTAAAATCTATAGACTGCCAGGGCAAGACAACCAAAGATACTATCTTTGCATTCCTAGAAGAAACCAAAAGGGAAAAGTTTATCTGAGTAACTAGCTAGTTATAAATTAGTAGATCAGATAGCATCAATGTTTACCATGAGTCAGTCTTTTTCTGGATTTTGCACAACAAGTTTATAAGATTTTTAAAAAACAAAATGTAAGTTTAACTTTCTGGTGAAGATATTTTAGTAATATTTACATTTTTATTTATGCTATCCTGGTCATACCTTTGACACTGTATCAAAGAAAACCATGTTTACTTCAATTCCTACAAGCTGTTAATCTTTTTGTTTTTCAATGCTATGTTTATTGTCTGGGTTAAACCAGTGGAGACAGGAGTGGGGAGGGGAGAACATGGACACACCCTCCTCCTCAAACCCCCAGAAACTCAGCCTGCCCCTGCTCTCAGGCAGGCTCCAGGTGCTGCCAGCAGTGGAGGATGAGTCCCTTGGCTGAGGTGTAGCCTGGGAGTTCATGTCTTATGGGAGGCAGTGGTCCCCTTCTTCTTGAGTGGGCCTTCAGCAGCACCAGCTTCTTGGGTAGGTTGGAGCTGGCTTTCATCACCACCTTGCGCTCCATCTTCTTCCAGATTCCCATCTTCAGGTCCTTCTTGATCTTCCACTGCTGCACAATGCGCACCTTCTTCTTTTCCTTCTTTCCTTCCTTCCTTCCTTCCTTCCTTCCTTTCTTCCTTCCTTTGTACCAGGGATCGAACTTGGGACCTTGGGCTTGCCAGGTGGTTGCTTATGTTGCTGAGATATCTCCCTGGTCCAATATGGTCAGTTTTGATGATGAATTTGAATAGGTGGCTGGGGCCAGATCATGTATGGCCTTGCTAGGGCATCCTATCAAACTGACACAGACAACAATGGCACTTGTTACAGCTTATAATATCTCTCTTCTATTTAATCTCTAGGAGGATAGCAGTATGCTATTTACTTTCCCATCCCATCAGTGATCTTAGCATCTAGATCTGTACTGCTCAATATGGCGGTCATGGGTCACATGTAGCTATGAGCACTTGTAATGTAACTGGTCTGAACTGTAATGTAAAATACCTCCTTAATAAATATTTGTTCTGACTGCATGTTTTTTTGTTTTTGTTTTTGTTTTTTTGTTTTTGTTTTCTGTGAGAAATAGAGCATTAGCAGTGATAGGGATGGAGATTTTCATTTCAAGTCAGTGCAGACCATAGCAACCTGATCCTCGTGGAGAGTGAATGGCTCATCTCATGCAATTGTATGAGAAGGTAAAGCCCAGGGTGGAATATGAATTTTGCCCTAGGGATTCTTGTTTTATCTGTGGGCTGGGGCCTCTAAAATCAAGCCCCTGCCCTAGGAACATAATTTTTCCTTGGATAAATTTTTTATAGATTTAATTTTATTTTAAAGAAAATAGAAACAAAGATAGATTAAACAGTAACAAGTAAGAGTACATATAGTACAGAATTTCAAAACATGAAAAATTTAACAACGTTTGCATTACATATTTTCATCATCAAAATCAGTTTAGATCAACAGACATAGGTATGTAAGACTGATCAAACAATTAAACATTAACACTTTCAATAAACATTAATTTTTAAACTCTTCCAAATGCATTTTGTATTTGTCATTCTTTAAAAAAAAATTACAGGGGTTGAGGATGCAGAAGACACAAGGTCCTGAGACTGATTCCTGGTACCACTCAAAATTAACATATTTCTTCTTTTGAGTCCTTACACTAGGGGGACTATAAGATATTTGCATATGTAGGTCTGGTTTATTTCACTTATAAATATACGATCAAGATACATCCACTTATATATTAAGTCTGATAAGCTAATGATGCGTGCCTTTTTGGGGGTGATTACCCAACCGCCTTTTCTCAGCCCACAGTTTCATTCTGAGGCTGCCACTGCGGCCTTGCTCTTAGCTGGCTTTTGCACCTGGACCGTGCGCTGATCCTGCCCCATGATAGGCTGCATGTCAGAAGCTGTTAATCTTATAGTTACTATTAAAAACAATTTTGTCATGTAGAAGATTAGTATTAAATTAAGTGCCTGCTCTAAGCATCAAAAATACTAGGAATGCTTACTGAGAAGTACACAATGATACAATCAGCAAGGAAGGCATGCTAAGGAGAATTAGAGGTATAGTGACTGCTAGAGAGGAAACATTTGTTCAGCCCTCTTACTCCCAAATTCGTACACTGAAACCTAATGCAGTATATTGGGATTAGGAAGTGTGGCCTTTAGGAGGTGATGAGATCATAAAAATAAGCCCTAGCGAATGGGATAAGTACCCATACAGAAGGGACCCCAGACAGCACCCTCACCCTTTCTACCAGGTGAGAAAAAGCAGTCTTCTATAAACAAGGAGTGGGTCCTCACCAGGCATCCCAGGAGCAGTACTTTGATCTTTGATTTACTGGCCTCCAGAAATGTGAGAAATAAATGTTATTTGAGCAGTCCAGTCTGCAGTATCTTTCTTATGTGTCCTTAATGAACTAAGACAGTTACATAATAACATACAAAATACCAGGAGATTAAGCAAGGAATTAATAAAAATGGTTAGCACAGTGGGGTAGAGAAAAAGGAGTAAAGTGAAGAGTGCAGACTGGAGACATGCAAAACTTCTCTACAGCTTACAACTGTATAGCTTGGACTCTGAACCAACAAATGCTTTACACATCCAAGAAAATACAGTAAGTGAAAGATCTCAATTAACAAACTTCATCTGAAAACAAGTACATATAAACTTAGATGCATATCAAGTTGGCAACACAACCCCAAGAAAACAACAATATGAAAAGTATATCAGGTCCCTTATGAACCAAGTACTGACTTACATTAGTATCAGGATATATTTGAAGGACAATAAAAACTGCAAAGAAACTTCAAATTCACATAATGGTTGTTTACTACTGAGATTTGTAAATCTGAACCCATTTTATTTGTACTGTAGATAGTTAATATAATTAGAGCCAGGTTGCTTAGTTGGAGAAGAAACATAAAATATAAAATTGTAGTGTTGATCGCAAAGATATCAAAGTAAACCCATAACTTTAAAAATATAAGAATTTATATAAAAACAGTGATAAATATACATGTCCTAATTACACTGCCTCATGGTAATAATGTACCAATACCAACACACATCTCCAATGCTCCAAGGGCACTGTGCATAAACAACCAGCTTTAGGAAGGAGCCTTTCTGAGCTCAGGAAGGAAAAGGGAGCCCAGTCAGGGCCCTGAACCTCTCAGAGCTTTCAATGGTACAAAGTGCCCACTGCAGCATGTGAGCCAGAAGGTTGCTACCACTGGTGCAGGTCATTATGTTTTTCTAGAAAGTAAAGAAATAACATAAGACTAAGAGAAAGTCTCTTAGGTGAAGAGAAAAGTTCTCCCTTACTGATGGCTAACTGTGGAAGGAATGAGTAAATTAGCAACCCAAACAAAATAATCCAGGCAAGAATCATCAATAGATGCTAAGTCATTTGATATGAAGATTATTCATTAATTTCAAATGGAAAAGTACATTATTGCTCACAAAAGGTTCAACTTAAGACAGTATTGTTTTGTTTTGTTTTTGTCTTTTTGAGACAGAGTCTCGCTATGCAGTTGAGGCTGGCCTTGAGCTCACTTTTGTAGCCCAGGCTGGTCTCGAACTCGCACCAATCCTCCTGCCTCAGACTCCCAAGTGCTGGGATTACAGGCGTGCACCACCACGCCCGGCTTAAGACAGTATTGTTTTTTTTTTTAAGAAATTTTTTATTTTATTTTTCTTATTTCAGAACTTTTGCTTGTTTTATTTATTTATTTATTTTTATGGCAGGCTCAGCCTGCCCCGAGGGCAGGACTGGCGCAGCATGTGGTGCCAGGGATCGAACCGCGGTCCCTGCAGCCGCCTAAGTTTTCCTAAGCAGGCGCTTTAGACCACTGAGCCATCCTGCCGGGCCCCTAAGACAGTATTGTTAACAGTGGGAAAATCTGGTAATCTCAGATACAATATAATGTAAAGTATGCAGTACTATTCATCATGTGTTTTTGCCTAAAATGTCTAACTTGAAGAGCATCAAGCCTCTAGATCTATGTCCTAGCTTATAGGAATTACAAATCATAGAGGGACATTTTTTTCTAATAAGAAGGTGAAAATATAAAACTCTTTAGTAACACAAAATTAATTTTAGCAATATGCACTTAAATAGGACACATAATGTACAAAAAGCCTTAAGAACTCTTTCTACTCTCTGCCCTTCTGCCAACCAGGAATACATCTTTATATTTTATTTCCCTTAGTCAGAGCAAAATGGGAATGAGCTCGGCAATATCTTCCCCCTGTTTGCAAAGTCACACATCTCTGCAGTTCTGGCGAGGAATTTTCTTTCATCTGATTGCCAAGTTTATTTCAGTCTAACTAATGGAAAGTTGTAAATGTAACATAACAATGAATGCTTAAACATTTTCTAAACCTTCCAGTTGGCCCAAATATTTATATTGTGTCTTTGTCTTTTATTTTTACTTTTCATTGAATATAACACTTGTATATATGAGGTACAATGTGATGTTTTGATATAGTATATATTGTGGGGGGTTTTTTGTTTTTGTTTTTGTTTTTGCAGGAGTGGGGATTGAACTCAGGCTCTTGTGCTTGTCAGGCAAGTGCCTATTCTACTGAGATATTTCCCCAGCTCCGATACATGTATATATTGTATAATGGTTAAATCAGAGTAATTAGCATATTCATTTCCTTAAACATGTATCATTCATTACTTTGGGATGAGAACATTCAAATTTCTTCTAGCTATTCTGTCACGCTACTGTGCAATACAACACCAGAACGAACTCCCACTAATTATAACACTGTACCCATTCACCAACCTCTTCCCAGCCCCTAAAAACCACTATTTTACGCTCAATATGTATGAGACTAAATTTTGAGTGCATCATGTGACATTTACCTACGTACCCTGGCTCTTTATCTGCCAACACATTCTTAAAGATAACACAACCTTTTATCCCTGTGTCTACATTTAGCATGTTCTTTCTTCATCTGAGTGATCTCATCTACTCCCACAATTTAATAATCTATTTTAATAATTCCTTCCCAAATATGACCAACTCTCCTACTTCCCTACTTTCAAACTCTTCTGCCTACTGAATACTAACACTTAGAGAAATTCAACAAACTCAGAAATTCAAAGACATGTGAATTCATTGCATCTTCCCTCCTCTCCATGAAAAAATCCAACATAATTTGCCTCAGCTACCAAAATGGCATTCTCAACCTTGACTTTTTTTCCTGTCCTGAAATATCAAATCAATATTAACAAACTGCAACAACTGCTATTAGAGTAACTAGCACATATGTGGTATGTATACACCTGGCATTGTTCTAAGTTCTGTTCATGTATTAATTCAGTCAATCCTCACTATAACCTTATAAAGGAAGTCTTGCTTCTGTCCACACTTTCTTAGCCCCATTGCTTAGGGCCTGTGATGGCAACTAATGGTGGACTATGTGGTGGTATAAAAGTGCTCATTACTCACCTCACTGCAAGGAAGCTAAGAGAGAGAAATAGGGCACCACATTCCCCTTTGAGGGAATACCTCCAATGCCCTGAAGATTTCCCATTAGATTTCTTTAAAGTTCCACCAACCTCCTTCTAATAAAAGTCTCTGGATGACACTTGAGAGAAACTTAGTAATTTGCCAGAATCCACAAAGCTACTAAGTGGCAGAATTAGACTTGAGTTCCAAGTGTTTAAGCTCTCTTCCAGTGGTGGTGAGCTGACAGTGCGTCGTGTGCACTGCAGCAGGTAGTGTTATCATTGAAAGCTCAACAAGGTTCACCATAAATTTAACCAATAAAATATTGCTTCCTGATATTATCTGGGGCATGAAGTTGGGGATGAAGAGAGCAGATGGGATCTCACTATGCTGCTCAGACTAGCCTTGAATTTTGATCTCAAAGGATTTTTGTACTTTAGCCTTCTGAATAGCTGAAGTAACAGATACATGTCACCATGCTCAGCTAAACTAATTTATTAAAACCTTCCCCCAATCATAAGTTACCATTATATAATCAACTAAACATTTTTCAAACATATTCAGTTCTTTCCATTCCAACAACCACAACTCTAATCCAGGTCACTATCTTCTTTTACCTGATTCAGCCAAGAATCTTCTGGCTGGTACCTCCCTGCCACTAATCTTGTTTTCTAATGCAGCCAAGGTGATACGCCCACAAATCTTATCTCATTATACCCCTGCTGTTGTACAAAACCTTCTGATGGCTTACAAGCAAACCTAGAATAGCATCCCAAGTCCTTTAACGTGGCTCATCGGACCTCTTCACCCCTATCTACAACCCTACATTTTCCACACTCTGTACCCATTGTAAATCCTATTCCTCCAATGTCAGACTTTCTATGTTCCCTGTGGTTTTATATGATAATTTTCTCTAGGCCATTCTCCTCACCTCTCTAGGCCTCTCCTCACCCCTAGTCCCTTTACTGCCAGTCTCTCATACTTCCATACCTACATTCATATCTTTATAGACATTATTTCTTTGAAGCCTCTCAGATCCAATTCTATGTAATCTGCCTCTCTTGTTTGCTTCTCAAGATTCCATGATCACATGTACACACACATTTCATCACATTATACTATAACTGCCTAAGTTACAAATCAATTGCTCTAGATTCTTGAAATGTCAATATCATAAAGACAAACAAACAAACATATAGGGAAGGAACGCTAATCTAAATTAAAAGTGATGAGCCATGACAACTATAGCAAAAGTGATTTTTCTTTGGCTTCTAGATTTGTAAAATCTGACAGAAAGAAAAGAAAAAAACTTTGTTTTTTGACAGGCTTGAGAGACAGGGTCTCCCTCTGTGGTCAGGCAGGCATTGAATTGAAGATCCTCTTGTGTCCACTTTGAGACTGCTGGGATTACAGGCATGTGCCCCTGTACTTGGCTATAAAGGATATTTTGAAATAGCTGGGAAAATGGCATAGTCTGTATATTAAACACTTTTATTGTTTCATTCTTACATTTCTCAGACATGAAAGAGACACCACAGGTATGTAGGAAAATGTCCTTATTCTTAGGAGATAAGTGCCAAAATATGATGTACATAGGTTACTAAGAGTTTAACTTAAAAATAAGAGAGAGAGAGAGAGAGAGAGAGAGAGAGAGAAAGCAATATCAGTTCCAAAAGTGCTTATAATATTAAAAGTCTGAATTGATCATGTTTATAGATATTAGCCATCACAAATAGGCATGAACTTATTGTCATCCTCCAAAACCATTAAGGCCCTGCATATGCACAGAAATGAATTAACAACAGGCCAGCTTACTACTATTCTTACAAAAGCCAGCTTAAGAGGTTGTCTGGGAACCTGAATTTTGGGAGAGTTTTCACCATTCCCTCAGAAGAACATCTCACTGTCCTTACACTCTACAAACTAGGTGGTCTGCTAATCTATGTGTGAGGCTATGACACCTACATAATCAGCTTGTTCTCTAACGAGCATCCAGATACACATTTTACCTGTGCTGTGAACAAATCCCTGTTGGAGGAGTCAAAAGCATCCTATCGGATTCTACTCGGAGAGAGAGCCAGGTTTCCTCAGACTTGGTAACATGGGCCTTTTTCTCTTGCTGTGTCCAGTCAGAGCTGTGAGTGGAACTATCTGCTGAGTCCTGCGAGTCCTCCCAGCCAATTGCCATGCCTTGAAGAGGTCCCAGAGCACTCTGAAGTAGCATGCTATTTGAGACAGTAGTCCCACTGTTCTAGGACAGTAAAAACTACAAAAGTTTAAAACATTTCCATAAAGTCATATTAAAAAGAAATCCCATTAAGATTTTGACTCTGGACTATGTGTTTTAATAATTATTTCCACCCAATAGTAAACGCAGACTTCCTACATGGGATAAGGAAGTAGAAAGATAACTAATTATGAGGAAATCAGTAATATTTTAAGCTATGAACTAGGTCTCAGTCTCAAAATTAATACAATTACTTTTAAGAAATCCTGGAAAGGGATTTAGCTTAGCATCACAGCACCTGCATGGCAGGTGAGGCCAAGTTGGATTCCTGTAACACCCTCCTTGAAAAAAAAAAATCTTATTTCCAAATGTCAATATGCCCTCATCCCACCTCAAGCCTCAAGGTCATATAAAACTAGACCTCTAGAACAGGTTTCTAGAGCTCAAAGATTAAATTTTAAGATTCAAAACTTTCCATGGCCTTCTGTTTCTGTTTGCACAAACAGCGTTAGGGTAATGTCAGAAACTACCATCTTTACCCTTTGAAAATGATGTATATTATTTTTAAAAATGATGCTTATTAGCTCATATTATTGAAAGAAGCATTCCTCAGAAGAGAGAAAACTTGGAGACAGGCTGGCCAGACAGCTCAGCAGACTAAAGTGCCTACTTAGGCAGATGCAGGGATCAGGGTTTGATCCCCAGCTCTACACACCATGCCAGCCTTGCCCCCAGAGAACACTGAGATGGTGATTGAGACTAGGGTGGAGTGCTTGGATGGTTGAAAACAGCAAGATCAGTACAGTCTGATCTGTGCAGTGAGACTTTGTAGACCCTGTACTAAATACAACAACAACAAAAAAAAAACCCTGGAGACAGTACATACCTAAACTGTTCAGCTATTTCCTGAATTGTCTATTTCCATTTATAAATAAGCACCAAGAACTCTTAAAGACATTCATTTGCCTTACAGTAAGTATATTTACAGTAAGTATATAAAAAACATTAATCTTATAAATATAACTACTTAATAATAAGCTTGCTACAGTTAAGATCCTTTTAGAGACAAAACACAATATGCATTTTTATCTACCACTGAAAATATATTTGACCTAACAAATTTCAAAGTGTTTTCACTTTGGAATAATTCTGTTAACCACAGAACTATAGGTATTTGCACAAACTTAAAATCACTATATGAGTGGAGACAACTATTAAATGGGAATGGGGATGGGAGATTTGCTTTTCAATTATAGTTGAAATGCTTCTCTAATGAAACTGCTATGTTTAGAATGTAAATATTTAGGTTCTTGTATTATACATACACAAAGAAAAGAACACAGTACAGTTTCGTTCTGGTATGATATTAATATGCTGCCTTTCCAAACTACTAAACTGAAATTAGTATGAAACCATACTAGGGAGGTGTAGTAACACACATAAAACTCTAGATATTCTGGAGACTGAAACAGGAAGACCTCAATAAAGGCCTGTGTGGGAATCTCAACAAGACTTTGCTTCAGAATAAAAAAATAGAAGACTGAAGATGTAGCTCAGTGGCAGAGCACTTGCCCAGCATCCTCAAGACCCTGGGATTAATCTCCAGTACCCATCTCCATTGAAAGGTTCTAGGCTAATCATAATGCTCAACGGAGTTAACCTCTTATTTATTTATTTATTTATTTATTTATTTATTTATTTATTTTGCAGTACCAAGGATTAAACTCAGGACCTTGCACGTGCCAGTCAGGCACTTATGCCACTGAGCTATCCCCCAGCCCTAAAGTTGAGAAGGACTTTTTTTTTTGGCTGGCTCAGGCAGCCTTAAGGGCAGACCTGATAAGGCTTGTGGAGCTGGGGATTGAATCCTAGTCCCTGCAACTGATCGCATTTGCCCAAGCAGGTGCTTAAACAACTGTGCTAAGCTGAAGGCTCCCCATAATGCTCACTGGAAAGCCTCTACTTACATAAATAAAAAAAGTATCTGATAATACTACTGAATTTATAAAGCCATAGTCTATGAAATATTAAAACATAAGCAACTCGCTATGGCAAACACAATGAATAAAAATGATGGACATACCTAAAATTTCATTCAATCACTTATTCAGTCAACATAAATGAGTCATAGCTAAGAAAGCAAAGAAAGATCCTTGTACTCCAGGAACTTACAGTAAAATAGAAGACAGGACAATCCAGGAATCTAAGTGGTACTCTTGTCATTTGTGCTATTACTAAAGCCAGTAAGATAAGATTTAGAGGGGCAAAAGAGGATGTGGCCAATTTTGAGGTACTGAGGGATATGACAGTAGAGGAAAATTTTCCCTGCAGGTAATGAGAAACCATTAAAGGGTTATGAGAAAAGGCATTAACAACAAATTTCTGCTTGACAACTATCCCTGGTAGCAAAGCATATAATGCCCTAGAAGTATGTACAATAATCTAGGTCTCATGGAAGAGGGACCTAGAATGCTACCACATATTTAGATGGGAGGAACAAGACAAAGAATAGAGGGAAGATCAGATTTTGTGCCTGAATTACTTAATGCTATTACGGTTTATAGCTAGCTGTCCCCACAAAGTTTCATGTGGCCACAGGTTGGGCTTTTCGGAGATGGCTGAATCTAGGCTGTGTGCCATTAGGATTAAGGGATTAAGGGTACTCCCATTTGGATGTAGATGGTAATGCCTAAGGGGCAGGTATACAAGATAGAAAGAAGCCAGATTGCTGCTGCTGCTTGCTACTTTTGCCACATCTCCCTTGCACTCCATGATCTGTTTCTGCCATGCTCCTCTGCCGGGGCTAACACCTCCACAGGCTGTGAGGTGAATTAACCCTGTTCTCATTCTTGTTCTCTCTCTCTCTCTCTCTCTCTCTCTCTCTCTCTCTCTCTCTCTCTCTCTCTCTCTCTCTCTCTCTCTCTCTCTCTCTCTCTCTCTCTTAAAATTAAGACCAGCTCAGCCTACCCTAGGAAGGTGGAGCTGGTGCACCATGCAGTGCAGGGGATCAAATTGTGTTCTCTGTGGTTGCCTAAGCTTGCCTAAGCAGGCACTTTAGACTGCTGAGCCACAACGACAGCTTAAGCCTGTTCTCTTTTAACTGTGAGTGTTCACCATTTTGTCTCAGCAACGAGAAAAGTAAAAGACTAACAGTTACTAAGTTTGACATGCCATGAGCCATACATGTACAGCCTGATGGCCACACTGTAGCCAGGCATGTAAGCCTCATCCTCAGTAAGACAAACCTAATGATTTTGAATCAGCAGTGTCAATATTTGCATGCCAAGAGAAGTTATGGGCATGGATGAGGAAATCCAAAGCATCTACCACAATAAGAGAAGTCAACAGTATAGTATAAAATCTCAAAGAACCCCACAATTTTAGGGAAGAAAGGGAGAGACATTGAAAGAGGTAAGTTTCCTGTGTACCAGTTAGGTGTTCTGGGCATTTCCATTAATGTTATTTCTTCAGTAGAGACACACAAGAGAAATGCATATTTCTCCTTATGGTATCATCCATAATTCTCTCAACTGGGGGCAACTCAAGTTCCCCAGGAAACATGTAGCAATGTCTGGAGACCTTTTTCAGAAATAAAATTTTACCTTAAAATAATTTTAGATGGCTGAAGAGACAGTTCAACTACAAAAACATCTCATCTGCCTAGCAAGCACAAGGACCTGGGCTCAATTCCTGGTACTGCATGCCCAGCCGCCGAGCCTGGACGTGGTGGTGCACACCTGTAATCCTAGTGCTGAGGAGGCTGAGACAGGAGGATGACTATGAGTCTGAGTTGTATAGCAAGACCCTGTATTAAATGAATGAATGAACAAGTGAATGAATGAATGAATGATTTTTTAAAATGTTTTAAAAATAGTTTTAGAGGGCCAGGGAGATAGCTCTGTGGAATAACTGCCTGCCTGGCAAGTGTAAGGTCATGAGTTCGAACTCCAGTCTCACCAAATAATAAATAAATAAATAAACAAACAAACAAATAAATAAATAAATAAAATAATTTAGATTTACAGGAAAGAGAGTATGAAGAAAGTACAAGAATTCCCCAAACTACATCAATTTCTGTTAACATATTACTCTGGCATGTCATTGAGCCAATACTGATATATTATTAGCTGAAGTTTGCATTTTATTCAGATATCCTAGGTCAGTGATGGCAAGTCTGAAAGCTTTCACTGATGCAAACAGCCCTGCAGCACATTGCCATAGATTCTCCTTCACTGTCCCAAGTTTTAACCTAAAGTCTTTTCTCTTCTAGGCTCCTATCCAGGATAGGATATCATATTTGGCTGTCATGTCTTTTTAGGCTTCTCAGATTTAAGTTAACTATTTCTTAGACCCTGTTTGAATGATCTCAAAACTTTTTGAGGAAGCTGAGCAGGGTGGCACAATACTATAATCCTAGCACTCAGGATTTTTCCCAGCAGAGACAGGAGGATCTCAGGAAGTTTCAGACTAGCCTAGGCTACATGGTGAGCTTAGTGCCAGCCTGAACTACAGAGCAACACCCTGTTTCAAAAAATACATATAATAAAACTTTGAGAAATAAAATTCAGATACTGTGTAAAATGTTTTTCAACTGAGGCTTATCTGACATTTCGCTCACAATTAGCCTGGGGTTATATATTTTAGAGAGGGACAACTACAGAGATGGAGTGCCTGTGTTATTATTTCAGATCAAGGATGGTTAGTGCGATTTATCACTGCTGACCCTAACTTTGATCACTTGGGTAAGGTAGTAGTTGTCTGATTTCTCCACTACGCCTTCTACTTTCTGCACTATATTTTATAGACTTCAGACAGAGTCATCATGAGTAGCTTATACTTAAGAAGTAGGAGTTTGGTTCTACATCTTGGGGGTATGTATTTTTAATTAGGTATTCTCCTACACAGAAACTTTGACTATTGCACCTTCATTTATTAATTTATACATTTAGCATTTACTTCATATTTTGAGTTATATTCTAACATGCTGTATTTGTTACAGTAATTGTTATAGCTTTGGCCACTGAAAATTATTTTGTTAGTTTGCATGCTCCCTTGGCATATCCCTGTAGTTGTGGAATTTTTGTGTTCTCTCCCCAGTTTTTGAGGATTTGCTTACTTTTTGCCACTATATAAGATGCTCCAAGCTGATCTCACAGGCATTTTGACCTAGCCCCAGAATCTGCCACTTCTCCAATGAGAACTGGTTCCTTTTGATGGAGAATGATTGTTAGAAACCAAGATCTGAGCATAAGACACGTTCACTGCTGATGAGGTGGGATATCGCTCCTAGACTTTGCCAGCTATCAGACAAAGGAGGATATATATGTGTGCTAATCTATGTGTTCACACATATATGTAAGTATATTGCTTTATAATCATTTGTATTATCTACACTGGGCAGAACATGAGTTTATACTGATGTTGGAGACATTTTTCATAGCTAGGACTATTGACTATAGCCAGAGATGCTGCCAAACATTTTGTAGTTACACAAACCCCCTACAATAAGTAATTATGAGCTGCAAAATGTCAATTGTGTCTAGGATGAAAATTCCTTTCTGATATTATACTTTGTTTTTTTGGAGTGGTGGTCTTGCTATAGTGCCCATGGTAGCCTTGCTATATTAACGAGCTCAAGCTGGTCTTAAATTTCTGGGCTTAAGGATTCTTCTACTTTAGCTTCCCAAATAGCTGGGGTGAAATGGGTGCATCACTACATCTGGCTAAAAATTCCTAATCTAGACTAGCACTACTCAAAAACATGTTTATCTCTGAGGACTGATTTAAATAAAAAGCCCTTAAAAGCACAATGATAGATTATTATATAGTCACTACATATACTGCCTTATTAACTAAAAAGTGGTTGTAACTTAAACCTTAAATAATTTCTTCACTCAAGAATCAAGTTTGTTTTTGTGACAGCAGCTTGGAGGATAGGCCTTAGGATAAGCCTTACTGTCAGCTGGGGATACAGCTCAGCAGTATAAGTACCTGCCTGGCAAGCGCAAGGTCACAAGTTCAATCCCTGGTACTACAAAAAAAAAAAAAAAAAAAAAAAGAAAGAAAGGGGAAAAAAAGACGTAACCTCAATCCTACCTCTGTCATTTATTCATTAACAATGTGATTTTGAGCTTTGTAGCTTTCTATGGCTTTCCTCAACTATAGAGGAAATACAATCTATTTCATGACATTTTTTAAAATAATTAAATGAGATAATCACATAAAATTGTGTCACACTGACTGGCTGAGTCTGTATTTTTTTAAAAGGTCAATTTTGGAGGTCTTATAAAGAAAACTATTTAAATTAAGTTGTGAAATTTAACTGATTAATTGACTAATTGATTTGACTGATTGGATATAGTGTCTTCTGTGTGTACCAGGCCATTCTTTAACTTCTGGACTCAACTGGTCCTCCAGGCTTAGCCTCCTGAGCAGCTGTGACTTTAGGCATGTGCAATTCTACACTTTGTTTAATTTTACTTTTATTTATTTAGCATTTTAGGGAAGGGCCTACAGGGTGCAGGGTCTCACTACTAGATTGGATTAGTAGTGATCCGCCTGTTTACAGCCTCCCAAGAGCTGGGATTATAGGTGTGTGCCACCATGCCCAGTCTCAACTGCCATCTCAATGTGCCAGGGGTGGGGCTGGGGGAGGATAGCAGGCCTAGGTCCAACCCCCAACCCCTGCACCTCCTTGCAGGTGCTTTAATCCACTGAGCTATTTGGCTGGCCCTGCGCATGGTTAATTTAACTGATTTTTATTTTTATTTTATTTATTTTGTGTATAAGATCTCACTACACAGCTTGGACTCGTAGTGATCCTATTTTCAGCCTCCCCAGAGATGGCATTACAGGGGTGTGCCACCACACCTGGACTCAGTCACCAGCTCAGTGTGCCAGGGGGCAGGGCCAGTGTGGCATGTGGTACTAGGAATTGAACCCTGGTCCCTGCACTTGCTTAAGCAGGTGCCCAGTCTGCTGAGCTATCTTGCTGGCCCTTGACTGATTTTTAATGCAATGAGGTTCTTCTCTAATTTTAGACAAACAGTTGAGGAGAGGTAAGTGAAAATATATTTCTAGTCTTTATTCTCTGATTCTCTTTAACCAATCAATCAGGGACCAAAATCAACAACTACTTGAAAATTCACATTGAATCTACATCAGATTTACTTACCAAGCTGCACAATATTTGCTTAAAAATATCGGGTAAAGGTTGACAAAGCACTGATTCAGAACTTTCTTGCTCTTCAGGTTTTATATTTAGTGTTACTCTTCATATCTGTCTTATCCTCCAACTAGGTTCTGTTTGGGATATGGATTTGCTATTTAAGAAAGTGCAATAGGACAAATGCTTGGCATTCTCATTACACAGACCACTCAAAAAAGGATTGAAAAAAGCAGCCTTAAAAGAAATGTTTAAGGATGTCACAAAAGGCTATTTTTATTTTCCTTTCTTACTAATACAATAGACTATATTCCAAGTAGAAAGAATGAAAAGGACACAAAGGAACTGTGGAGGGCACTGTATTGTACAGTGCTCCCCTTAATTTTCAAATAAAATGCTCCAAAATATTTAGATCTTTGTTTACTACCACAGTAAAGTCAATCATGACTTTTCCAGGGCCCAAAATTTACAATTAAAGCCAGAGAAAGAAAGACCTTGATGGTTCATTTTGGAGTTGTTTGGTTAGCTTTTGGAATGTATGATCAACTGCATATCTACCTCAAAACTGCAGATAAAATATGCCTTTTTTGTTATTTGTCAAAACCTAACACTGGATAAATAGAAAAATATTTTTCTTTATGATGATTCATTTAATCCCATAGACATACATAAATCATGGTAAAACAGTCTTTTCCTAAGAATTATTTTATTTCGTTTATTATGTTTTGAAGTGGTAGGGATTAAATCCAGGGACTTGCACAAGCTAGGCAAGTGTTCTACCCTGAGTTCCTTTTGATTTGTTAATTCTGAGACAAGTTGCTGAGGCTGGCCTGGAAGTTGAAAATCTACTGCATCAGCATCCCAAGCACCTGGGATTACAAGTGTGAACCACCATACCTGAGCTTACCTCACTATCTTAAATGTGGGATTTGAAGGGAGGAAAGCATTTAAATGTGTTTAAGTTAAACCTGCTAACTCCTCACACACACACACACACACACACACACACACACACATACACACACAATGAAGAATCAGATGACTTCCATGTTTTAAATAAATAAACAAACAAATAAATAAATAAATAAATGTAAACTTTAAAAAACTATCAAGGATATAAAACAAGGTCGGAAAACTTAAGCTAGAAAGTTCAACCTCTCCATGCTTATGAGAGACATTTGGGGAAAAGGTATAAAGATGGTCACACTTTAAAAGGTTAAAGCAAGAGAAACTCAAGTTTAAGCCCAGCCTGGGCAATTTAGTGACAGTGAGATCCTGTCTCAAAATAAAAATGGACCAGGGATGTAGCTCAGTGTGAAAGTCCTGAGTCAATTCCCAGTACAAAGCAAAAAAGTCATACTTTCTCCACTCAGTGCAATGTCTCCAGGAAATCTATAACTAATTAACTTACATCTAAAAAACTAGTTTATATTTCACTATAATAATGCTGCTCATACAGTTCTGATTTGCTGCCCCTTAAGAGCAACAGTCCTTAATTCAACCTCCATTTAAATTACAGCCCAATAGTGGCTTCATTAAATTATGTATCTTTTATCAGGAATTAAATTTTATAACACTACTACCTAGTCAGTTATAATGCAGCTGTAACTACCGAACAGGAAATCTTTCTTTGGCAGTGTGGTGGTATATGACTATAATTTCAACACTCAGGAGGCTAAAACAGAAGAATGGACAGTTTGAGGCAAACTGAGCTATACAGAAAGAACTTACTTAACTAGAGAGAGAGACTGAGACCAAGGCCAAGGCTGAGAAGACATACAAGACAGAAGGAAAGAGATCTTTCAGATTAACTGATCTAACCTTTAATTACATGACAACCTGAACACCTACCCAAAGTTGCTTAGCAAGTTAATTAATAATTTTTTTCTTTTTTCTCTAAGGATTGAACCCAGGGTTTGGCAGATGCTAAGACAAGTGTTCTACCACTGAGCTACACACCTTCAGCCTATATGACTTTCTCATACATTTATTTTCACTTTACTATCATAATACCTAATATAAATGATAATTCTGGATTTCAAAGGCCCAAAACTGAGATATTTGGAAAAAAAAATCTACTATAACTTAAATATAGATAGCAAACATTTCTATTATTTAGCAAAAGTTAAGCAGGTGATGGGTGGAAAGACAGAACTATTGCTATTGCTATTAACATAATCTAAACTCTTAGCTACCTATTCACTGATACGCACACTAAGTGTGAAGCCTGTGCAAGGTCCAGTGATAAGTGCTGGAGACGACCAGTCTTCAAGCCCACAGAAAAGGACAAATTTGTATGCAGATAAAACAAAAATGCAATCAACCTGAAATTATCTTGTGAAAGCAGAGAAGACACCTGCCATTTTATAAGTTGAAATCTTCTAACACTGGGAGACATAAAAATGAAAAAGTATGCATTTATAATATTTGCATAGCAAATACTGGAATTTGATCATGCTCATGCTTCAATTTAAAACTGATACGTATATTTTATTAGTGACTGAAACAGGGAAACAACAAACCAGAGAATATAAGGCAAAAATGAGTATCCTTTATTCACTCAAAGTATAGACATACTCAACCCAACTGCTTCTAATGACAGGTTTCCAAGAAACCAACTGTTAATACTCTGAAATGGTGGCTATTTTCTATTGAGCCAAAGCAAACACATCAATAACTCAGAAAATTCAAATTCATATATAATTTAGGAGCACTTAAAAATGACTCTGCAGTTTTTCCCAACTTGTCTTAGTATATGATCACTCTCTTGGAATATTTACCTTAGCTTTAAATACTGACTGACAAGTAAATTATATCAAGGTTTTTTATAGGTCATATTCCTGTCCCCTTACTAAATTCCAGAATATCTTGAACATACCTTGCTTTGGAAGAAATGATGCAAGAAAGAGGGTACTATATCCCTTATGCACTTTTAGAGCACAAATTCTTTCAAAGGGAAAAATGTTTTAATTCTGGATCTGTACCTAATCCGTTATTTGAAAGCATATCAAACACCTATCACAACAAAGTCACCACAGTGAGTACAGGAGGTAGTATTTACAAAATAATGACCAGTCCACACATTTACAGAGTCCCAAGTCTAATGGAAAATAATAATAATGTAAATTATTGATACTGCAACTTCAATTTGGACACATTATTATGAAGACATCAAAGGGTATTTGAGCAGAAAAACAAAGAACACTCAAGACAAGAAGGATATGAAGGGGCTTGGTAGGCAGCTCAGCTGATTAAAGCACATGATTCAGCAAAGTCACTCAGGCTCCAGGGACTCTGGTTCAATCCTCACCTCCACATGGAGCTTGAGACTTGCCCTTAAGGCAGCCTGAGCCAGCCAAAAAAAAAAACTCTTCTCAAGTTTAAGGGGCTTTTGGGCTAGCTCAATGGTTTAAGTGCCTACATGGGCAATCCTAGTCAGGAACAAGAGATGGCTATTCGATCCCCAGAGCTACCCATAAGAGAAGAAGAGGAAGAGGAAGAGGAAGAGGAAGAAGAGGAAGAAGAAGCATACATGAAGATGGGATCATGAAAGCAAGTTAGGAAGCAGCAAGCAGTTCAATGTGGCTGAATATATGGTGGCTAGGGGAGGCTCACAGGGCAGACTATGACGCTTGAAAACTAGGAGGCCAGGTTGGTGATAGCCTCTAAGCTCATGTTACAGTTTAGAATGTTTCAGCTTCAGAATGTAAGGTGTTGGATATACTTAAGCAGAAATGTGGTATGATCAAGATTCTGTGTTCAGAAAGATAATCTATGATAGTGTGAAAGTGAAACAGTTTGAGTATGTATTTTAGAAAAGCATCTCAATTAGAAATTCACTGTTAGTAATGGTGAAATCAGAAATTATTAGCAGAATACTGAAAAGACCAAACTAGTATTTGGTGATTTAAATTATGCACAGCACAGTTACACACGTAAATCCATTTGAAATATCATGGGGGTTGATAATATTATCTGAAATGTAAAAGAAAACAAGTTTGCCTTACCTAGGATTAAATTTACTTTATATACATCTGTTTGTCTTAGAAGGTCACTGTTCTTAGGTATCATAGAAACATCTTGCAAATGCTTACAAAGATTCTGATACCTAAGAAGACTTACAATACCAATAGTTTGTACGAGATTATGATTCACAGATGTTTGATTTTTTAAAAAAAACTCAATTTCTTCTTTATTATGAAAAAATGGACTGTAACTGGTAATCAGCAATAACAGAAATTACTAAAAACAGGCAACCCTTGATAATTAATATTGGTCAGGGGAGATAGCTCAGTGACCTAAGCACCTGCCTGACCAGCGCAAGGACCTGAGCTTAATTCCTAGTATTGCGTACTGTGCTGGCCCTGAAACGCCAATCGTGCTGTGCTAGCTACGAAAACAAGGCATGGTGGCGCACACCTGTAATCCCAGCACTAGGGAGCCTGAGACAGGAGGATCACTATGAGTATGAGCTGCATAGACAGCCCCTGTACCAAATAAACAAACAAATAAATGATTTTTTAAAAACTTAATATTATTGATGCATCTTATTTTCATGACAGCAATATCATTTGCACAACAATGATGCCACTTATATGAACAGACTGTAATAGGAACCTAGAGGCTGAGCCAGCAAATGTTCAGTGGATAACTACTGAAAGCAGGAGAAAGGGTGGCATCTCTGACTTCATTTTACATGCATCCCTTATTACCTTAAAACTTCAGTTTACCTTCATTTTACACGCATACCTTATTACCTTAAAACTTCAGTTCAGATCCCTGCTTAGTTCTGCATGTACACATATTAGTCAGTTGAAAGAGTATGACAAAGGTTATTAAACCTATATTTACTTAGGTTTCACAACCTCCTTTAAGACTAAGGACACCAAGATAAAAGTAGTTACAGCAATTTTGAGGATTTGCAGAGACATCTAAATGCCCGCTTTTACAACGCCCAGTTCCAGATCCCACCTCCTACTCCATGCCACCCCCACCTACCCAAGTAATGCCTAGAAGTCATGAATCATTCATTGTCTTACACCTTGCAGTTACCTTGGAAATCAGGAAAAGTAGAGCTTCACAGAATACCTCTTAATAAGGTTATCTCCAAGTGGGAACAATAACCCAATGTAGGAACCAAAGCAGCTCCCCAAGGCAGGAGCTGTTATCTCCTGGTAGGAGATGGTAGGGACCAAATACCCCCTTAAGTGACAGTGGCTCTCCCAGGACCAGGCCTGAAATACCAAAGAGCCACACAGCACTTTGGTCAGGATTACCTATGATGTCCTCTATGCACATCCCCAGCCCTTGCCTTTGTTCACATTCTTTATAACCCCAAAGTTTCTATTGGTCCCTCAAAGACACATTGAACCTTTCTGTCTTTCCCAACATAGTCATGATTAAATCTCCTTTCCCTGGGTTTTTTAAAAGGGGTCCTGATACAACACAGGATCTATATTTTTGTAACGGCCACCCAAATAATCATACACAGAAAGAGAGTACAGGAAATCTAACCACACAGTAAAGACCAAGGACTCCAGCTTAGGGCCTGGATCCCACAATAATAATCTGTATGAGTCCAACTGAAGACCTAGAGTAGATAGATTTCATGACAGCCCCTCCCACAAGTCCAACTGAAGCCTAGAGCTGATGACTATGTCTCATGCAGGCCTACTTCATGGATCTATGCTGGGAAGGCCCAAAGGTCAGTGTTAGAAGTTAGAAAATGTGTGCCAGCAGGAGAAAGGATTTATGCTAGCAGGCTGAGGGATCTGAACTGGAGCCGGGAAGCAATGCTCAAGGTGAGGACCAGAGCTCCTTCAAAGTGAACTGTAGCCATTTCAGAGACAAGGTCCTAATCTCATCCCAGGAGACTCCAACAGCTTCCCTAACAGCCTCTCAACAGCTTTTCCAGTTCTGCCTCTCATAACACTAGCAACAATTCTCATGTTGCCTCCCACACCCAGCACCATGCTAGTTTAGTTCATCTGGATGCAACAAGTCAACCACCAGTAGGCAACCCACCACTGTCTTTCTGATCTGATGAATGTTATAAGACAAGTAGCTAAGCCTGGGTCTGTTGAGACTCCAGAACCAGAGCTTTAGCCCCAAAACTCCAGTAATAAGATAAGTGAAAAGTATTCAATAATAATGACAAATTGAAACTTTATTCTAATTTCAGCCAACAGATTTTATATTTAAGTAGAAGATAACTATATACTCATGCATTTTATTTGAAAACATATCACCTATTGCAATAAAGTCACCACAGTGAATTTTTTTTTTTTTTTAATGGCCAGCTCAGCCTACCCTGAGGGTGGGGCTGGTGCAACATGTGGTCCCAGGGATCGAACCATGGTCCCTGTGGCTGCCTAGGCTTTCCTAAGCCAGCACTTTAGACTATTGAGCCATCCTGCTGGCCCCACCAGAGTGAATTGTTGATAGTTTAAAAATATGTATGTTAAAAAAAATCCTTACATGAAGCACTTTGAATAACTATGCAAACAATATAATAGGAAATTCCTCACACAAACTCTCCTGCTTAATGTTAGGATTGCCTAAGTGAAAATAGAATCATTGCTAAATAATAGCATCATTTTTTCACTTTGTATAATTTCTTCCCACTCAGTTTTAGAAGGAAAAAACAAGAAAAATCTTGTCTCCACCTAATGTATACATAATTGTTTTCCTGTTTTAAAACATCAATGACAGTATCAAACAAAGAATCCTAAAGGTAAACATCAATCATTTTCTCAGCAGGAAGTAATAATGTAGCAATGCTTCCTTTTGCTTTGGCCCTATTCTTCCACTAGAGAGTACTTTCAGCATACAGTGAAGTACAATATAGGTATGTTTACAGGAACAAGGAAAAACACTTATTTATCAGCAATGAAGGGAGGGGAAAGCATACCTCTCCCATTTCCCACACAATCTTCAAGCCAATTTCTCTTCCTCACACATCCCATGGTTATCAGAAACAAGCTTGGCCACAAAGGAAACCGTGATAACTGCCCCTAAGCAAGGGCAGTTAAACAAGGAGAGCTGTGATAGGTTCCAAGTGTATCTATTTATCACTTCAATGGACTCTGGGACCCATGAGGAAAACAGTAAAGAAACAAGTTGAGTGAGTGAGCAAGGCCTTCAACATATCCTGGATTGCAGAGGGATTAAGACCCAGATGCAGGCGCTTGAAAAGAAAGATACTTACTCTTAAGATTTCTATTAAAAAAAAAAAAGAAGAATTCTATTTTTCAGTCCACAGCTTATCTTTGTTTCTCTTTTCTAAATATCCATGGCCTATGTTTACAGACCATGTTTTTCTTTTTAACTTGTACTTTTCAAAACTTATCAGTAGTATTATAACTAAAAATTTAAATTCTAATTAATTTTGGACAATTATAGCTGCCAACTTAGTTTATTCAATCTTTCATAAGGTGATGACATTTGCCTACATAGCCATTAAAAGGAAAACATGCGATACTTGCCAGTCATAGGATCTCAGTTTGGGTGGTAATGACAACCTTAAGAACCTGAGATGTTCAATAAAAGCAACATGAGAGTACTAGGAATTAGAATCTCTTTCTTTCCCCTGAGTTAGCTAAATGGGTAAAGTTAGTAGTCATGATGTCCTGTCTTAGAGTAAATCTGTCTTTCTTTACTAGATAAAAATGAGAACACATTGCAAAGAGAAACTTGTCTCTTGATTCACACACTCAGTAAACATTCACTAATCTTCTGGACAAAACAGTATGGTAACCACTTTTTGTGAGTCAAAAATCAGGAGATTGATCTGGTCAAAGATTCTTCAGTTATTTCTACATGAGAAATATCATTTGAAAGATAGTGTTAAAAGGGTAGTAATTTTCAAGTCATTTAGGTGGTCTGAGGAAAAATAATGGGATACTCAAAGTTGGAAATAAAGCCAAAAAAAGTCAAACAACAACTGTGATGAGGGAAAGGGAAAAAGAAGGACTATGTAGGTAGTACAATAGCTAAGAAAAACTGTGCTACTTATACATACTATATATTTAGTATATATTTAAGATAGCTGAGATAATTATACTAATAATTTCTATTAGGTGACTGAAAAGAACAGTTAGTGTTTATGTTATTTGATTAATCTTACATGTCTATATCTGGTAATCTCAGCAACTACTTTGAAGATAACAATATGCAATATAATAACCATTGTTAATTTCCTATGATCTTGTTTTGAAATTCTGTATCATTTTTATTCTTTTTAAAATAAAAAAATTAAAATAGAAAAAGTCCAGATTTATAGGCATCAAAATTGTGACCTATCGTCCTATTTCCCTAAACCGCTTACTACAGTTTTTCAACCCTATGTAAAAGAGAAGAAAAAAGATCAGTGAAATAAAACAAATCCTATCCCCTCAGAAGCAGAAAAGGTTATATCATAAAGTACAGTGTGCCTGCTCAGAAGACTTGAGTACTGGTTTACCTGATATTACTAAAATCCTGTGTGCTACCAATTTCTTCAAGTGTAAGTCAAGAATAGTAACAGCAGCCACCTCATAGCATTATCTGAATATGAAAGGATGTAATATATTAAAATCACTGAAAGTAATACTTGATATGTGGTAAACAAGACATGGTTTTGTTACTGTAACTCTTACTATCATTATAACAGAACACTACTAAGTAAATGCTAAAAGACTATGAAAGGGAAACATGTTCTTTTTTTCTTATGAGTAGATTTTAAGTCAAAGATACACTATAAATCATAAAACAAAATTAAAATTAAATATTCAAAAAGTTAATCAAATATGAATTAAAAACTAAATTAAATATTTCAAAACAACATTCCAAAATTAAATTGTGAGTCCAAGAGGCCAGAATGCTGTGTATCACATGTACAAGTCTGTGATCAATTCAGAGTACTAACATAGTACTTCAATAGGCTAATATATACAAAAATATCAACAAAATAAAGAGAAAGTTTAAATAATAGTAACAAATCACTAAGAATGAAACATTACATAAAGATTGGAATAGCAAATATATGACCAGCACTTCTAACAGTATGGGGATAGGATATTGCACAAAGTTCTAGTATGTCATGGACAGTGTCCATGACGCTTACTGGAGGTCAGTTATGAGACTGAGCTACTGCTATTTCCTTGATATCCACCCTATAGATCCAGACAGAATTATGACCCATAGGGTACAGGAAAAGTCCATTTGTAGAATATGTTGATGGAAATATTCTGCTGCTGAATACAAAAGAATCATTGAAAGACTACTATTGTATACCTCTTTTTCTCCTGTGTTTAATTGCTTGCCCTATTTGGTGGGTTCTTTGCATTCTCATTCATGGAGTTGTGGTCATTCTAATTCCTCTCTAGAACATCTTTTAGTAGTCTGTGTAGGGTTGGTTTTGTCTTCATGAAATTCTTTAGTTGTTCTTTGTCCTGGAAATATTTCACTTTTCCATTATACTTGAAAGAGAGTTTTGCAGGGTACATTAGTCTGGGTTGGAACGTGTTTTCTTGCAAGACTTGTAGTACTTTGCCCCATGCTCTTCTTGATAGTTTGTTTGGAGAAATTTGCCATTATTCTGATGGGTTTTCCTTTAAATGTGATCTATTTCCTCTAGTGGCTTTTAATATACTGTTCCTGTGCTGAGTTTCTGGGATCTTATTATATGTCTGGGCATGGTTTTAATTGGGTTGGTGTTATTTGGAGTTCTATATGCTTCAGTTATCATGTCACGTTGTTTCCTCATATTTGAGAAGTTTTCTGCTATTTCTTCTGTCCATATCCTTTTTTTATCATTTGTATTAACTCCTTCTTTCTCACTGATGTCCATTAGTCTTATGTTACCTTTGCATCATCTTGCAGATACTGAATTATTTTTTCCTGCATTCTAGTTGTCTTTAAGATATCCTTTTTTTTTTTTACCTTTTCACTAGCTGCAATGGTGTCTTCAAGGTCTCAAAGTCTATTTTCATTTTTATTGAAATTGTTTGCCAGCTTGTGATTGAAGTTTTAATTTCCTGTATAGTGCTTTGAATCTGCTTCATACATTCTATTACTTCCTCATATTGCTCATTCAAGCATTCCATCATTTTTCCATTCTCCTCTACTTTTTTTATCAGTGTCTTCTTTAGAAGCACTTCATAGTTCATTATAGTTATTTCTTTTTTTACTTCAGAAATTACTTCTAATCTGATTCCCTCTATACCTTTCTGACATTGTTTCTTTACTTCGGATGCTATTATTTGAGAGATTTCAGGTGTGTAATTTTCAATTTCTTCTATGCTATTGCCTCCTGAATTTGTTCTGGGTAGGTTTGGGGCCTGAGATTGCATTTTGCCCCTTCCCTTTGTTATTTTGTATAGTACTGTCTTCTGACCTTTGGTGTAGAGCTTTGGTAGAGTTCTCACTGTAGTACCAGGTCCAGATCTACCAAATTCAAACTCATCCAGGTGGGTATGGCTTGGGTCTGACTCTTCTTCCTTCTGCAGCCCTTGGAGGTGAACCTGCTATGCCATTCTGGCAAGATGTTCTGCTCCTGGATCAGCTGAGTGGGTCTTGCCTTTAGCCCCTCTGTAGGGAGTTCTGTCATGGAGTTCCACACTGGGTGTGTGTCTTAGTTACTTTTCACTTGTTGCTGGGACAAATACCCAACACTCAAAATGAAGGAAGGAAAGGTTTATTAGGTCACAGTTACTGGAGGTTTCAGTCCATATTCGGCTGGCCCAAGGCTGAGTGGAACAGAGCAGAGAGCATCCAGTTCATAGCCGCAGAATAGCAACAAAATGGCAGCAGAAGCAGCAAATTGATCAGGGCAGCAGAGCAACAGCAACAGCTTGAGTCTGTCTTTCTGTGGCTCTTTATATTACATTCAGGCTCTCCACTTTAGGATATCCACCCTAGATCACACCCATAGTCTCAGCCTTACTTAGACCGATAATCCCATCAGTACTAAAACACAATCCCAGGGATCATGAATCAAGTCTCAGTCTATAGAAGACACACCCCATGATTGCATGAGGCTTTGAGGGGACAAATAGACATAAACTATAACAGTGTGTCTGATGGATGAAGTTCCCCTCACATGTTGGGCCTGGGTGCTGAGTCGAATTAGTTTCTGGAGGGTCCTAGGCAGTCTCACTCACATGCTGGGCCTGCTTTGTGGGTCCAATGAGTTTCTGGTGGGCCCTGGGCAGTCTCACTCATATACCAGGCCTGCACGCTCAGTCAAATCAAGGCAAACATTTTCATAGGCAACAAGTCTCAGCAAAATAAAAATCTAGAAAGTCTGAAGGGGTCCTGGGATTGCACTAAGAGTTACAGAAAGGGGAAGTGACTCTTTTAATTTATCTACTTTATTTTTTTAATACCCCAAACTAAAGTTTTTCAGAATGAATGCTGAAGATACTACCATAAAATACATCTAGCTTCTAAAACATCTGTGTGATTCCAAAAAGGACCTAATAAGATGCATTAATCCTTCTCTCATGATCTCTAAGATCCTTTCTTGCTAATTTTATTACTATCATGCTAACACAACTATAATCCTCTCTTGTGTCTGGAGAGAGATTTTCAACCTCTGGTACCAGGGACTGAACTCAGGACCTTGAACTTGCCAGGCAGACATTTATGCTACTGAGCAATCTCCTGGGCCTCAATTATAGTAACAGTCCTCCTTGCTTCTCTATAACCCTTAGTCAATTTTCAACACAGCAGCTAGAGTGAAATTTCCCAAATCAAAATCACCACAGCTTACAGTACTCAGAACATTCAGTGACTCATAATCCCTAAGCTGCTTCCCATCACAACCAGCATAAAACCCTACAGCCTCTAAGTCTGGGTGATATCCAACTCTTCAAATGCACCTCTTCACACTCTTTCTCAATACTATGCTTTAGTCACTCTGGTATTTTTTCAGTTTCTAGAAAAAGCAGGGCCTCAAAGCCTTCTAATTCATTCTGTTTGAGCTACTTGATATTTGTCTCCCAGACATTTCCCTCAGGGCTTTTGTCAAGTTTACCTCCTCAAAGAAAAACCTTCCTGACTATCCTATCTAAAATAATCCCCTTCCTTCCCCTTTTCTGTCCTGTCCCTTTTTATTCCTTTAAATGATTTGTTTTCTTCATAGCATTTACATGATCTGATATTTATTTATTTATTTATTTATTTATTTATGATAACAGGGATTTTGTGTGTCTTATTTATCACTGTGGGGCCTATAACTGCACCTGCCACAACGAACAACTCAATAAAAATATGTTAAGTAGTAAAAGTTTTGCACCAATTAATGCTTTTATAAAAGCTGACTAACACAGAAAATATAACATGCACTACTCAGCATGATTGATATATGGAAATTGATATATGGAAAAGACTACAGATAAATACTAAGGGGCTAGCACCTTAAGTTACTTCTACAGTTCACTTTCTGTTGAGTCCTAACTTCCTTGAGTTCCATTTTCACATCTAATTGCCTAGTCATACGCCTTGCCTGCCCTCTTTTCTATTACATTATCATTGCCTCCAAAACATGTTATCAACCTAACACACATTCTTCTGTGTTGTTATGTGCTACTGTGTTATACATGAACATATATTTTCACAGGGGCGAATACTCATTAATAAATCTACATAGGATTTTGGTCAGTATTCTACACAGAAATGGGAAATGTATTAATACATATTTCTGAACATATTTTCTTCCTCATTCAATAATAGCTCAAAAAAGTCTCTCTAAATTAGCACACACAGTATTCTTTACAATGGCAATATAATAATCTACGCTGTGATATATCATTACCTAATCCAATAAGCAGACATTATTTAGCATATAATTTTGAAATTATAACCAGTGCTAAAATAAACATCTTTGTACATATCAGTTCTTTTATTTCTTAGAAATAGATCCCTTGAAGATTTCCTGAGGTATAAAATATGTGGGGTTTTTTTTCAATCATAATATATACTTTCAGACTCCTTCCAAAATAGGCAAAAATTCACATTTTCATCAGCAATGCTATTCAAATAACTTAATGTTTCCCAATCTTATGGCACAAAGTGAAGAGTTTAGAATTATCTTAATATGTATTTCTTTAATTGCTAATGTGAGAAATTTCTGAAGCACATACATGTCAGTTTGCTGTATTGAAATTGCCTACTGACATCCTTTGCTCATTTTCCCACTAAGTTGTCTTCTGAGCAAATTGCACAAGCATTTTGCATATTAGATATATAAACCTTATATTCGTGATCTCCAGCACACCTACTTTTCCAAATCTGCTATGAACTCTTAACTTTACCATATAAATTTTATCTTTTATATACCCCACACACTTCTTTTCTTATCTAATTTTTACACTTCATGCTTAAGCATAAAGGTCCCCTATAGTATGATATCTACTTAAATATCAAAATGTCTGCCTGGCAAGCATGATGTGATTTTGATTCTTAATACCCCCGCCAAAAAACAAACAAACAACAACAACAACAAAATCCTCCTGTTCATATAAAATGTGTGAAATCCAAAGGCCAGAGAGAAAGCTTAGTGGACTATGCACCTACTTAAGGAAGCTCAGGAACTGGAGTTCACTCCCCAGCACCACACGCTGTGCTGACTCCACCCCTGGGCACACTGAGCCAGCCCCTGAGACTGGGCATTGTGGTACATGCCTGTAATCCCAGTGCTGGGAAGGCTGAAAATGGGAGGATCATTATAAGTCTGAGCTGCACAGTGAGAACCTGTTCCAAACACATTAAAAAAAGAAAAACTGAAAATATATGACATACTTTTAAACTGTGTTTTGTTAATCATCTGGTTCTCTAACTCCATGCACTATAATATCTTAACACTGTAATTATTAAACACTTTTCACAGAAATTTGAAGATAAAAAGGATACGAGATTTTACCCTGAACTTTCCTTTCCTTACAAGAACTCTAATTCATTATCACTGCCAAAGAATAATCTACATTCTGCTTGCTCATTTCCAGAGATTCTGTATTATTTCTCTAGACCTTACTGTTCCATTTTCTGAAGTTTCTGTTCATTTCATTCTAGTCACATACATTTTTCATATTTCTGCTGAAATAAAGAAAAAGAATAGAAATTTGACTTAATAATAACTTAGGTATATTCTTAAAACCTTAAAAGAGTATTCATTTCTTCTTCCTTTATTTCCAATGAATATTGATGCTTTAGTACTAGAAAACCAAAGATAAAGTTTCTAACAGTTTCTAAACACAGTTTCTAACCTCCAAGTCAGGGAAAATAGTATGCATAAAACGTACATGAACATATAGATGTGATAGATATAAAAAATAAATTACTGTATAGTTAAACTGCTACTCAGGACCTATTTTTAAGGAACTGCACTTCATATATTAGGTAACAATTGGGATAGTTTCAAATTATAGAAGTTAATGAAGCTGAAGATTAAAAAAACATTTATAATATTGAGAAAATTAAAATTTAGCACTATTTTCTTGAATCTGGTTCATTGAATTAAGTACTAACTTTATCTAAACAATACAATAATAAGGCCACAAAATATGAACATTTTATAAGAAATCTAAGAACCTCAATCAATACATCATGTATTTTGAAAGACAATCTAACCTACAAAAAAATTACTTTTAAAAACTAGGCCCACCCTAATGTTGCTAATTAACAGTTGGATCCTCTTTAGTAATTATCAGTATGATTCTAAAACTAAGGAAAACTTAAAAATTATAAGCACAAGCCTTTATTTATACACCTTGAAAATTTCACAAGTTGAAAATTGGTTCAATGTGAGGGGGAAAAAAGATTCAAGATATGACCAATAAAAATGCCATCATGATTACACTAAGAAACTGGTACATTAATTAACAGATAAAATACTAGAAAAATAACAAAGTAATTATCAATGTTTTTCCATCAAAACAAAGGTTTGCTCCTTCAGAGAAATTCTAAGACACAGATCCTTACTTAAGTTTGTGGAGCAATTTCTTAACAGATTTCCTCAGCACTGACAGTCATGTTTAACAAAATATATACAGGACTTCCCAGACTGGGTGCTATATAAAGCATTTTTTCATCCTTCCATCAACTGGCATATTCAATTCCTAATTCAAACCTCAAACTCAAAAAGACATGCAAACAATTTTTCTGGGACAAAAAGACACAAGATAATCCTATTTACATTGTTGAGAAACTTTACCCCTGATGAAGACAAATTTCAGCAAATTTTATATCCAAGCAGTAATCAAAATATAATCCAGAAAATGGTATGTATGTATGTATGTATGTATGTATGTATGTCTTTGAGAGAGGCTGTCAGTATGCAGTTTGGGTTGGACTTGAACTCACTTTATATCTGAGGTTGGCCTAGAACCAGTAGTGATCCTACGGTTTCAGCCTCCCAAGTGCTGAGATTACAGGCAGCCAAATCCATTTATTTTTCAACAGTGAAACTGAGGTATTTGGCAGTTATAGAATACATTACAGACAGACAGACACACACACAGACAGACAGACAAATAAATGTTGTCAGACTAACAGGCAAAAAGGTAAACAAAAAGTTCACAAAAATAGGTCAATTATTAAAACTTTAATGTTTTGTCTATGGTAAAGAAAACCTGGGAATGCATTATATACACTATAGACAAAAGACAAAACCTGTATGAATTAGAGCAAGTCTAATATCAGCTGTTTTGATTTATGCAGTCATAATACAGCTTTATTTTAATATGGCAGAGTTAGCTAAGCTCACTATGTGCCTCTATGATACTTTTTCTCATGCTGTATTATAAACTTTACTACAAATATCTGCTTATGTCTTTCTCTTTTATTAGCTTATAAGATCCTGGAGATAACCAACTTTGTAATCCTAGTAACAACCATAAACTTTAGGCCTAAATTATTCAGGTTATTTGTTAAAGATGATCCTAATCAGAATTTAGTTCCTATATGCATAATTTATCTTCATAGACTTAATGAACACATATGTTATATGCTGACATTAAAAATAGAGTTACACTATTTTCAAAAACAAACCAATACATTCAGTGGACATTTACCAAAGCACTTTCTTGAATTCTACAAAGCATACAGACTTATTCTATTAAGTGTTATATTTAGAGGAGCACCGAACTAATGAGTTCTTTTTAACAATGAATAAGACTGGGTGTGGTGGCACGTACCTGTAATGCCGGCACTTAGGCTGAAAACAAGAGAATCACTGAGTCCAGTCTATGTAGTGAGACCATGTAGATCCTGTACTGAATACATACATATATATGATCTTGTTAGCCTGTGTATTCTGTACTGTTTTTAGTCACTTGGCAGTTATACTAATTCCATCTCACATCTTTCAGATATAGATTTTCTTTTTTTTTTTTTTTTTTTTAATGGTCGGCTCAGCCTGCCCTTGGTGTGGGGCTGGCACAGCATGTGGTGCTGGGGATCAAACCACTGTCCCTATAGTTACCTAACCTTGCCTAAGCAGACACTTTAGACCACTGAGCCATCTCACTGGCCCCCATTTCACACCTTTTCAAGTAAATGCAGACAATATATTCTAAGAAGTACTTTATAAAAATTAATTTCTGTGAAAATCTAGAAAAATAAGAGCACCAACAAAAATTATTAAGATTCTTCCCAACATAAATATCTGTGTTGGTGGGTTTTATGTGTAGCCCTTTTTTGAGGATATATTTAAGCTGCTATAGCAGATATACAATCACTGACTTTTAAAAATAACAAAAACAAGTAAACACACGCTAGCTAGTTTAAACCATTATTTTAAGAACACTAATTTGAATAGAGTATATAAATATACTAGATCTCATTAAGAACTCTTGGCTAAGCAATCAACATTCAAAAGAAAAAGGGTTCCTAACTAAAATAGAATTCCCTGGTGGATGTATTATCTAAATCGTTAATCACCCATGCATATAAAATATTAAGAGTATTTATGAATGTACCCACTTTGTATTATTCAAATGTGCTAGTACTGGAAAACAGTTTGAGTTTCTGCCCAGTTTTGTATTTTAAAGAAAGACATATTTTGATACATCATTTAACATGTATTTTGGCTTTTATTTAAAAAAATTTTCTTTCTGTATTTACTACAGGATCTAAAGGGTCTCACTATGTAAATCAGACTTAGTGATCCTACTATTTTCAGCCACTCAAGCATTGGGATTACAGGCACACGCCACCACGCCCAATCTCAAGGGCCATCTCAGCATGCCCCATAGAGACTATTACTAATGCAGAGACTGCAGTATTTTAATAAATACTTTTACTTTAATCGAATGACCAATAAGAAAGGCAACTAACTTCAGAATCCTGTTGTATTCTTGCCTGAAAATATTTAATCCAAATTTAATTATGAAGAAAAAATAAGAATCCAAATTGAGGCACATTCTATAAAATAACTGATCTAGAAACCAAAACTATCAGCATCAAAATGGAACAACAAAAAAGAATTGCCATCTTTTCCATTAAAAAGGACTAGAAAACTATTGGGGGGGGGCAGGACCAGGGTTTGAACTCATGACCTTGTACTTACTAGGCAGGCACTTATGCCATGAAGCTATCTCCCCAGCACCAAATTATTGTAATTTAAAAGAGACAAAAATAACAGACAACTAAATGTAATACATGATCCTCGAAGGTAATGGCTAGGCTATAATGGGCTTTATTGAGATATTTGGGGAAATTTGAGTATTAGATTTATACTAGATTGAGTGTGAAAGGTATTATGCTTATGTAGCATGATTCCTTATTTTTGGAATGTATACAGTAAATTGCCTCAGTAAGAAAAGACATGAAGTATTTAGGGAAGGACAGTCATGATACCTACAATTTACTCAAAAATGATCGAGGGAGAGTGAAATCTGTATTCAGTGAACCCTTGAGTTATGACTGCCCTGACATAGGAGCAGTTTGGGTCATGGCCAGGATTTTACTTCTAACTTATGATCAAAGCCTTGCATTTGACCCAAAGGCCAGTGCTTATGCTTTCAGAAAGCCTCAGATACAGATTTAACCCTTAAAGAGTTCTGGAAAGAACACTGCAACACCCTTTCATGTATTAAGTTTACTGAGAAATCCTGAATGTCAAAGGACAATGAGATCTGACAGTGTACCTGCAGCTTCAGCTGACAATGTGAACTACAACCAGCCCTCAAAAATGAATTGAGCTCATAAATCCAGGGTCCACTTACAGAGATAAGGCAAATATGGCAAAACAGACTCAACTAATAAATTTACTTAAAGGTATACCAGCACTGTTTCCTTCTTTAAATTTTCACAATATGAAATTGAAAGCAAAAAAAGAATGAAAACTCCATAGACTGCAAAGAGAATTAGTGAACTACATAATAAATTAGAAAAAAAAAAACCATTCAGACTGAAGCAGAGAGAAGAAAAAATAGGAAATATAACAATAAATATAAAAGTATGAGAAGTGCTAAAAAGGCCCACAGAGGTAACTGAAGACCCATAACCATAAGCAGAGACTGAGGAAGAAAAATAGAAGTGGTGTGATCAAAAGGTACAGCGAATCTGCTAAGTGCCATGAAACAGAATGAATGGTAGGTAGGGATCGTCAGTAGAAGCAGGATGCAAAACCTCAGTAACAGTGTGTGACAAACTTCAACTTTTTCACTGTAGTCAGTTGTGCTTAAGTTGTGCTGTAAATCATGAAGCATAAGAAACACATTTCATTGGAGTTCCACAATCACAGCAATTCAGAATCTAGCTTTCTAAGAAACAGTATGATGGAAGAAGAAATGTGAGTTGATTGTTATGATACTAAGATCAAGGTTCAGGCTTCTCAATGGGAATCACCCTATTCTGTTGTTGGTCATAGAATATAAAGTTTTAGTTATGTAAGATAAATTCTAGAGATCAAATGTATAGCATGGTGACTATACTATACATTTGAAATTTGCTAAGTGAGATTTTAAATATTAGCCAAAAAGAGGGAGTTACTATGTGAGCTGATGGACATTTACATCCTCACTTGGACATAAACGGATACCTTAAATTAAGAAGTCCCTAAAGTGAATTCGCATTCACCTCACACAAAATTGTTTAATTTGCCTGTTTTTCTTAATGACAGATTTCAAGTTGCTTGGCCCAAAAATCTTGATCTATTCTAATTAATTAATCTCTCAAGTATGTGTGATAGAAATGACATGATAGTTAGAAGTCAAACCCCAATTCTGGCTCTTATTTCTATCTTTTTTTATCTTTTAGAGACAATATCTCACTATGCAGTTCAGGATGCCTTGAGTTCATTTTGTAGCCCAGGCTGGTCTCAAACTCACAATGATCATCCTGAGTGCTGGGATTATAGGCATGTAACATGATGCCCAGCTTAGGTTCTTATCTTTTGGATGACCTCACTAGAGATAGTTAATTTTGTGTGAGGTAACATAAAGGACCCAGGTCAACATCTAACAGACATAAATGATGAATAAGCATTAATTATCCCCACATGCCAGGGCTTGACAAGCTTTCAATAACCATTACACATGATTATCTTCTGCCTAGTGGAATATGAGGATGTAATGTGGTATAACATATAAGTTATACACTGTTGTGTATAACTATTGCTATTTTTTTTCTCTTTAACTATAAACTTGAATGTGAACATGGTGGTAGTGGTTATAATGATTGAGATTTATCTGTAACACCATCAGGGATGATAAAATAAGATAAAAGGAATAAAGTCTGTGGATGGCAGCATGGAACAAAACTATCCAAAGCTCAAAACAGCCTCCCAGATCAGTCTTACTCGAGCAAGAGAAATAAACCTGTTTTTGAATATAAAATGATAATGCCTATAAGTTGCCTCATTTCCATAACTACAATCTACATGAATCTTTTGATAACATATTTTTCAAACTAAGTTTTGCAGAATGTCCTTACAAAGGTATGAATTTTCAAAAGGTAAAATAATATTAAAAAGAATGTGAACAGAAAAAAATATGGCATACATGAAAACTTTTGGGATTATGTTAAAGATGAAAAAGAATATATCTTGGGGCCAGTGAGATAGCTCAGCAGTCTAAAGCACTTGCTTAGGAAAGCTTAGGCAACTGCAGGGACTCTGGTTCAATCCCTGGCACCACATGCTGTACCAGCCCTAGGGCAGGCTGAGCCAGCCATAACATAAATAAATAAAATTTTTAAAAAAGATATTTTAAAAAAAGAATATATCTTTTCCCTTCAACATTACACTTTATTGCTTCATGCCTATTCATTTAATTACAATTAATGTAATGGTTGATTCACTGTCATCTTGAGAAGTTTAGGTTAAGTGACTCAGCGGGGGGTCAGAGTCCTTATTGGTAAACAACCTGAGCCTGTGCAAGAGGAGGGGCTGGAGATGGTGTGCGCAGATAGCCAGCATCCAACGTAAAAGAGGAAAAGAGGCTCGCTTCCTCTTCCCCCGCTTTTGCTCTCGTTTTTGCTGTCTTGTCCTGCCCCAGTGCCTTGCCACACTGCCTAGAGCCAGCTGATTAGGAACTGAAACCTCCATGAAAGGTGAACTAGATAAGCCTTTCCCTTTCTAAATTTGGGTGTCAGGTATTCTTCTCAGCAGTGAGAGGAAAATAACCAAGCAGATTGGAAATAAACAGTTTTTTTTGTTTGTTTGTTTCCATCCTCAGAAGATAGATCTCCTATAGAGAAGAAATGTTTCCTGTTAATACCTGAAAAAACTTGGTTCCTGGGATCACTATATAAGCAACAGTTTCATTGTCCCAGAAGGGAAACCAAAATTTTCACATATACCATGTCAGAGGCAACATCCACTTATTTAAAAAAAAAGGTAAAGGATACACATAAAAGCTTTTGCTGAGTGGACAAAAATGATTTAGATTACTAAACTTTAACGAACAAAATGTACAGTAATTTAAAAACTGCCAATCTTAAGTAAACTTTATTCCAGAAAAGTAGAGGAGGCCTCACAGTCTTTATATTCAATGCTGCTTAAATCCTGTCATAGCTTGAGGTTAAATGATTATGGATAACCAAAACTATACTACTTTATATCTTTTTAGCAGATTAATTAAAGTATAACAATGAACTACCTGAAATCAAATTTATGGCTCCACCACTTATTTTTATTTTTTTAAGCTAAAACTACATAATTTTGGCCTCAGTTTCTTGTAAATGTGGATTAATAGGATTTATCTCACAAGTGCCATTATAAGATCATAATATTCAACCATTAATACAATTTGTCTCAAAAAAGTGTTACTACTATTGTCTTCTTAGATCTCTTTTTCTCCTTCTTCTTCTGCTTCTGCTTCTGCTTCTGCTTCTTTTTTTTTTTTTTTTTTCAGGTGGTACCAGGAGTTGAACTCAGGACCTTGCATTTGCCAGGCAAACAGTTACTCCACTGAGCTATCTGTCCAACACCTTTTTTCTCTTTCTATAGCTATGTTTATGTATCAAAATACCATACATAGGAATATACTATGAAACAGACATAAACTTTAAAGTAAAATAAAATTTATGGTCCTTGCCCACAAGAATCTCATTATCACACAGCACTGTCATATAGAAATAGTCACAAATGAGAGTCACATTTTAAACTTTCCAGTTCCTACATTTTATCTTTTTTTAAGAAAAGGTAAATTATTTTTACAAATATATTCTATTTAACAAAGTATATTCTGACTACACTATGGTAACCAATATCTAAAATTACTAACCGGGAATAATACATGTTTATAATCTCTAGAATTCAGGAAGGTCATAAATTTGAAATCAATATGAGGAATTTAGTAAGACTGTCATGAAATAAAAAGCATTGGGCATACAGCTCAAGTCTACAGTGTTTTTCTAGTATATCCAAGGTCCTGAGTTCAATCCTCATTACTGAAAAAAATTATTGATGAATTTATTATTTCTTTTTGGGTAGTATATCTTAAAACTTCAGCAAGGGTCTTACAGTTACATGCATCTTGATGTGCATGCTAAATTTTCATTGAAAATATACATTCTGTTCTCCACTCACTTCATCTCTCATTTACCTAGTAACATGCTACAGAGTCTGTGAGCTGTGCTGCCCAACACTTGCTAGGCACATGTCACTATTTACATTTCATTTAGATTATTAAACTTCAGTTCTTCAACTGTAGTGATCACATTTGAAGGTGTTCAGTAACAGTGTGTGGCTAGGAGCTGTTGACTAAATATTGGACATCATAGGTCTAGGAAGAACACAGACATGCAACAGTTATGGTTAGGTGGGAATCTTTTACCAGAAATGTAAAGGATAAGCAGGAATGTGACAGAGGCAAATTGGGAAACACTGTGATAGAAAAAAGGTGCAAAGGTTGAGCTTCAGAAAGTTTGCTAGAAAAACTATAAATACCTCGGGATTACAGAAGGTATGAAACTAACCAGGGATTGGGCAGGGACAAAATTATAAATGTTTGAAAACCCATGATGTAACCTTGTGGGACACCAGTGATTCACTGAAGACCATTCTTCTCTCTTACTTGTGGAGTAACCAAGGATGGAAGAAGTTAGTGTTGAAATAGGAACAAAAGGAGAATCAGGGAAGCTATACTTAAAAGCCCAAGAGGCTAAATAAATGTTTAAGGTTCAGCCAGACAGCTCAGTGGACTAAAGCGCCTGCTTAGGCAGGCACAAGCACCAGTTTGATCC
>PVJA010015528.1:0-45212 GCA_004027025.1 Myocastor coypus
GTTAATTTTTAGTTTTTTTATCAATCTTATATACCTATATGTATTAATCTAAACTGATCCGATGATGAAAATATGTAATATAACCATTGTTAAATTTAAACAATAAAAGAATTGGAAAAAAAAAAAAGAAAAAAAAAAAGAAATAATCTCTGTTTGGGGCCAGCAAGATAGCTCAGTGGTCTAAAGTGCCTGCTTAGACAAGCTTAGGCAACCACAGGGACCGCGGTTCAATCACTGGCACCATATGCTGCACCAGCCCCACCCCCATGGCAGGCTCAGCTGGCCATAACATAAAGAAAAAAAAATAGTAATCTCTCTTGGATCCAGGGAGATAGCTCAGGGCACAAGTGCCTGCCTGACAAATGCAAGGTCCTGAGTTAGATCCCCAGTTCTGCAAGATAACATAACATAACATAACATAACATAACATAACATAACATAACATAACATAACATAATAATCTCTCAAGTCAAACATACAATGGTAACAATTCTGCAAGAATTGCTCAGTACACCCAAAGAAGACATAGATTTAAAAAAACCGAGAGGAATAGGATAATGATGGCAATATTGAATGAACAATATAGGAAAGAATTAGAATTCATGAAACAGATTCAAACAGATATCCAGTAAATTAAGAATTCCACTGAGAGCTGGTGAAATATCTTGGACAAAACTGAAGATAGACTTTCAGATATTGATGATAACACTGCAGCTAGTGATCACAAAAGGAAAGATATCTTTAAAATAGCAAGGAAGCAAGAAATAGCAATTCAGCAGCTATAAGGTGGTGCAAAGAAAAGCAATAAGACTAATAGGTGTCAATGAAACAGCAGGAATCAGCACAAATACCATAAAAGGATTTGTAGTAATAGCGGAAACTTTCCCAGAATGAGAAACGAGTCTGACATACAATTAGTGAGGCAGATAGAACTCCAATTAGCCACAATCAAGATAAATGTTAGACACATAATAATCAAGTATCAGAAATTCAATAAAATAGCAGAATATTAAAAGCTGTTAGAGGGAAGAAACTGATCACCTATAATGGGAATCGCAGATTTCTGAACACAAACTATCAAACCAAAAGGAGCTTAGAGTTAAGTATTTCAGGTTCTGAAAGAAAATAATTTCCAACCCAGATTGATATACCTTGAAAAACTATTAAATTTAATGGTGAGATAAGATACTTCCATGACAAAAACAGCTAAAGAAATTGATGACCACCAAACAACCCAACAAAGAAGTACTGACAAATATTTTTCCCCCACTCTTATTTTATGTATTTAGTACGAGGTCTACAGAGTCTCACTACACAGATTAGACTCATAGTGATCCTCCTGTTTTCAGCCTCTCAAGCACAGGGATTACCAGCAATCCCATGCCCAGTCTGTGACAGATATTCTAGAAAGAGACGTAGATGACCACAACTTCAAGAACAACAGAAAGAAACCACCAAATAGAGCAAGTAATTAAACAGAGGGGAAAAGTACAGAACCTATAGCAGGCATATAACATGACAAAGATAAACCAATATGTATCTCTTATAGCCATCAACACAAATGGACTCAATTCACCTCTAATTCTTTATATGTTCTAGATAGAAGGCCTTTGTCAGGGGGACAGGCTGTAATTTTTTTTCCCCCAGTTTGTGGGTTTTCTTTTTTACTCTGTTGGTGATTTTTTTCTTTTTTTTCTTTTCTTTTCTTTTCTTCCTTTCTTTTGTGGTACTGGGGATTGAACTCAAGAACCTGTGCTTACCAGGCAAATGCTTATTCTACTGAGCTATCTCCCCAGCCCTCTTTTCGTTTTTGATGTGCAGAAACTTTTCAAAGTGATGAGATCTCAGTTGTTGATTCTTTGAAACATTTCCTATGCACTTTGGTATTTGTTTATGAACTTTCTACCTACTTTTTCCTCCAGAAGATTTAGTGTTTGTTTTAATATTTAAATCTTTCATCCATTTTGACTATAGTTTAGTGCTTGATCACAGACATGGGTCAATGTGAAGAGCATTAAAAAAATTATTCAATGATTTTTGTCTTCAATTATTCAATGATTTTGTCTTCGTGACAAAGAAGACTATCAGAACTGCTGCACTGGATACAAGAGCACTATAACAGAGTCACACAGGGGTATAAAGTTTGGGAACATTGCATAGAGCATGGACAGCAAATGTCGACTGATTGCTAAGGAGTGGTGTTGAGGTCAACAGTGGAAAATTACTGAAACATATCAGAGGTTGGCTAAACTTCCCTGACAAGATTCCTGTTGAAGACAGACCACAGTGCTCAGACCTCACTCAGGTGCTTGGGAAAGATGGGGAAATTTGACTAGTATCCAGGGTTATCAGATGCCAAGCACAGACAGTTCTTGCTTTTCTGATTAGAGGTTCTTCGCTAAAGCTCTGATTTACAAGGAAGTGCACAGGTAGAGCGAGTAAAAGACTTAGAAACCAAGCAAAGTATTAGCAAATGCTTGTCAAAAGTTTGACCAAGCAAAGTATATTTCTGTGTCTTAATGAGTAAGGCAGCCGAGAATCTATAAAGACTAGGGATTATTGAAGTGTGAGGTGAGTAATACAGCATGGACAGGGGAAGCTGTAGAGCAAGGCAGAGCCTCTGCACATAGTGTGCCCACAGTGCCCTTGCTGAAAACTGAGGGGCACTGGAATGGAAATGGAATACAGAACAGGTGGGACTGGGGAAAGAGACATGAGAGGCAGAAGGCGAAGTAGAAAAGAGAAGCAGGAACAATAGAAAAATGCAGATATCTTAGGGATCTGCAGAGGCCATGGTTATTGGTTCCTGGCATTTACTCAGTGATTTCTGTCTGCACTGCACTGTATCTTTTCAAAAGTGGACAGCATAAGAGTGGAGGTCAATGAAGACAAAATCCTGGAGGGGCATCCATGTGCCCTGGCTCTGTTGTCAGCTTCCTGAGATCCAGGTTCTGCTCCCATGTGTGTTTGCTCCATGCTCAAAATACATTCCCAAAGGCTGTGCCTTTCCCAGGTGGGCACTGTAGACAACGTCATGGTGACCCACACCCAGTGGCCATTCCACGCAAAGGTTGGCCTTCCCACAGGGCCATGACCCAAGAGTCATCTGCAAGGGCCCCTCTGAGGATTCTGGGAGGCCTTCCCTCCCAAAATCAATGCTATACCCACGTTCCAAGAGTCTCAGTCTGCACAAAGAGACCTACACCTAGAATTTGCACTTCTCGCCCACTATTCAAGATATAGTTGATGAATAAATACATGAGTGTTTCCTTCTTCACAGCAAAGTAACAGAAACTTCCCTGGTAATCTGAGGATGGGTTTAGAAAAAGAAGTCATTCTGCATAAATATCCTACCTCAGAGAAGTTTGAGTATCCAGAAAGAAGCCAAAAATAGGCTCCTTTTCCTGGAAATTTAGAACTTAAAAAAAAAAAAAAAAGTAACCCATGTGCTCTGCTGTGCTGTGGCAGAGCACATGGGTAGGAGAACCTGGGCACTTGTGAGTGGAGCACTTTCTGGGCAGCACTTGTGCATCAGGAGCAGCGCTCACCCTGCTGCTCCTCCTCCTTCATAGTACAAAACCATCATTTGGGAAGTCGTGAAGCTCTAAGTCCTGGTTCAGGGTCTGTGTGGAGCAGAAATCCTCATTTTCTGACCTAGTCCCCAGGGATGCTGATCCCCTCACCTGACCCTGAGAAGCAAAACAATGTATAGAGCAGGAGGTGAAGATTATTCCAAAACAAAATGTGCCTCATTTGAAACTTGCATTTTTCTGTTCCTGGACCTTCACTTGAGTTCCAGATTAGTGCTAAATAATTAATGTTACAGGTCCTAGTACACCCTGAAAGTCGGACCCCAGTCTCCAAAAAATAGACCTCAGGATGAGCTTTTACTTTACTGGCCTCCAAAACTCAGTGTACATGTGCACTGCCCCCTGCTGGTGCTAGCAGAACATTGACATGGTAAAGCTGGCCTGCACATGGTGCTGTGTCGTTTTCAGGTCATACTTGAAACTGCCTGGGCAAGTGGCAGCCAGGAATGGGACAGAATTCCTGCATCTACCCTGGTAGGTTCCTTCTTTCTCGTCCCTTCAGATACCCACATTTTTGGGACTTGGCCACAGGTTGTTACTGCAGGGCAAGTTCCTCATGCTCTAAGTTGAATCTAAAAGGTCATTTATAATCACGTTCTATTTAGCAGTGAGTGTTTTACAATTATTTTGGATTTTTAAAAACTGTATTTGATACAGGATCTCATGCAGTTCAGACTCACAGTGACCCTCCTGTTTTCAGCCTCCTAAGTGCTGGAATTATAGTCACATGCCACAACAACGGGGTCTCAGGTGGCCAGCTCAGTGCACCTGGGGGCGGGACTAGCGCTGCATGAGGTGCTGGAGAGCCAACCTTGGTCCTGTGCCTGCCCAAGCAGGTGCTTAGTCCATTGAGTTATCTCACTGGCCTTTCGGATTTTTTTTTTTTCAAAAGAAACAAGAAAGGATATATCTGCTTAAAAAGTCATCAAAGTTTGGGAGCTAGGGAGATAGCTCTGAGGCACAGGTACCTGCTGGGCAAGTGCAAGGTCATGAGTTTGAACCCTGGTCCCACAAAAAAAAAAAAAAAAAAAGTCATCAAAGTTCATCTGAGATCAAACCTGTTTAGAGCCATCAAAATAGCTTCATTTTATATTTGAAAAAAACTGAAGATTAGCAAAAAATGAAACTTATAGTGATAGTACAGAAGAACCTAAATCACAGTGTATGCTGCTCCCAGAGGGTTCCTGGGTCATGGCCAAGGCTGTCTCATTCTGCTTCACATGAAAAAGCTGTGAAACTCTTTCAAAACCAGGATGTGTGATATAATGGGCATTAAATCAAGTGCTCAATAAATCAAATTGGCAAAGGTGGCTTCTTGGTTCAGAGTGAGAGAACAGCATGCAGCCTCTAGCAATGACTGTAAACAGTGTTTCAGGAGTGGCCTCACTGTGACTTTCCTCCAGGCTGGGTTTATGAATGGTAACACTGCTAAGGACCCACAGCAAATTCAAGCATTAGAAATCTAAGACTGGGGAGCTGGGTGTGGTGGTGCAAGCCTGTAATCCCAGCACTTGGGAGCCTGAGGCAGGAGGATTGGTGTGAGTTCGAGACCAGCCTGGGCTACAAAAGTGAGCTCAAGGCCAGCCTGAACTGCATAGCAAGACACTGTCTCAAAAAGACAAAAAAAAAAAAAAAAAAATCTAAAACTAGGGCTTTGGCTTAATGATCCCCATGGAAGAATGGAAGACAGGGATGCAGGGATCATGAGCAGAGCCCTGCCTTTTTATAAGGAACAAGAGTAACATCTTTCACTTTCCCTCTCATAATGGAGTCTCCAGCGGGAGACCACAGCTCTTGCTGTAGCTTTTTGGATGCAGAATCCAGTTCATATAGAGATTCCTCTGCAAGCCACTGGGGAGGTGTTGGTTGATTGTGTGTGTTGGGGTGGGGAGTGGGGAGTCAAAAGAAAAAAAAAACCCCAAAGAATGAGAAAAAGAAAGGAAGTTTGTTTTAAAAACAAACAAATTGGTTAGGGGGAAAGCCCAAGGGACCCATTCTACTATTTTATTATCATTTCTGTTACCCTTGAAAACTATTTTATGCTTGGTCCTTCCTCCTGAAATTGTCAACATTTCCATTCAAGTTTAGCTGCACATCTGTGCATACTTACAAACAGTGACTATATAGAGAAAATAGATGAAAGACTCCTCATTCTCAATTGTCTACCACCTCGTGTCCTTGGTGATCCTATACCCATAAAAGCTCCCAGTCCACTTCCCCTAGCGGTGTAGATACTGTAACTGACATGCCAAAACCTCATCAGCCACAGACCAGGAAAGGTTGCATGGTCACACTGAGTAAGAGGCAAGGGACTAGGCCATCTACTAGTACACAAATTGAGCGGTCCATTGCAGCCATGCTGTAGAATTATTGAAATTAGGCTTGAAATTCATTTATATGCATTATATCTCATACTGTAGAATATGAACAGCTTCTGGTACTCCCCACTGTGGAAGATATGGCTGTAATTAACACCTACTGACTTTCAGGAGGTGATAGTGGGCCAGGAGGTGGCAGCCTGGGGATGATGGCCAGGCAGTGGCGAGTCCATGAACGTTTATTCTTACCTGTGCCTTTGTGCTTAAGCAATTTGTCTTGATATTAAAATAGTAACATCAATAGAATTGGGTAGTGAAGTAGGTGAGAGGAAGAGAGGAGGAAGGAACAAGTATGTGGACCACAAGTCCAGAGATTAATCTAGAAAGTGCCAGCAAGCAGACTCCTATGCTTCTACTTTGTTACAAGGCAGGAACAATTTATTAAGAGGGCAAGAAAACAGGCGGCTTTCAAAGGCTGCCTTTCTGCTAAACATTCTACTTATTTTATTGAGATGGGTCTTACCTTAATTGATTTCAGATACTTAGCAAAGGAATGGCTTAATCCTTACTGATATGTAGGACCACACAAGCAGGCCAGTTCTCTAAGAAATTTGGGTTATGGTTTGTATGTAGTGGTACCCCAAAAGCCTCATGTAAATTATGGGGCTATCAAACGTGTGACTGGAGGGGTGGGGCCAAAGGACCAGGACAGGGCTTGAGGGGCATGGCCAAGAGAGGTGCTAATTGTTAAACAGACAGCATACCCTGTCAGAGGCTACCCCCCCTCCCCCAGGCAGTGGTTTCTTGGAGGTATGGAGTGAATCATTCTGGACACAGAGGCATAGTCGAGGTCTTCCTATGTAATTCAGGCTGCTTTAAATTATGAAACCTCCAGTAACTGTGAGCTAAATAAACCTTTCCTTCCATAAGCTTGTATGTCAGGTATTTGTCCCAGCAACGAGAGAAAAGTAACTAAAACAGAATTTGGTACCAGAGAAGTGGGGCTGTTGCTGTGGCTATACCTGACCATGTGGATTACAGGCTTTTGGGAATGGCTTATGGGAAGAAATAGGAAAGGTTTGGAGATGTTGCCTATGAACAAAGCACTGGAACAGTTTTGGCAATTCTGTAGGGGAGGTTCTGGTCAGAACTCAGACCAGAAGATTGATAGAAAGCTGACCTGTAAAGAGCAGGCTGGGGAGGTTTCTTCTGGAAAGGACTACATTGGTTGTTGGACTCCAGATGATTTGTGTTTTGGCTTGGCTCAAAGTCTATATGAATTTTGCCTGCATCCAGAGACTTTGCCTGAGACTAAAATAAAACATGGAGGACTAATTAATTAATCCTTCAAAGGAAATTTCAAAGCAGTCAAATGTTGGGGCAGTGGCATGGTTATTACTGGGGACTCTTAGTCAAATATATGCTGAGAATGAAGAGCAAAGAGCCCAGCAGAATGAATTAAATTGTGGTGAATTTGGCCAGGAAGAAAATGTCAGGAAGGCTGTGGACTACGAAGATAGAGCTGAGATCTCCATTGCCCAGGAGGTGGCAGTTTCTCACTTTTTGCAGCCTGAGAAGCACAAGGGTGTTGTGTTATTCTGGTGTCGGTGCCGAAAGAAACGACGAGAAGACCTGATGAAGGTAGTTCAGAGGACTCACTGAGACTTGTCCCTCTCGAGGTGAGCCTCGATCCTCAGGAGGATCTTCCTTTTATTCAGTGTTCAAGAACAGGAAATTGCGTAACTGCTTTGGGGAAATTGAAAACATTCCAAGCAGGGGAGGGGGACAACCAGAACTCCCTGCAGGTGTCCTTGGGCTCTATTGTTCTCTACTAAAGATACTTCGTCCTTCTCTCTATATTGAACCAGGAAGGATGTTTTTCTCAGCACTGGGCATAGCTTTTTGCCCCCACAAAGGGAAGCCTAGTCCCACCTGCACACACTCGATCAATTCCCTGGCTTCCTGCCAGCTCCCAACATACAACACAAGGGTGAAGAACTTTGCTTTGAGGAGAAAGCTATAGAACCTCGTGTTCCAGAATGGAGGCAGCGCCCACACCAGATTCCAGAATAGAGGCAGAAGCCACACAGACTACAGAATGGCACCAGCATAGAGAATTTGTTTCTTGGAATCAGGATCAGAGTGTTGAGAAATCTAGGTACTTGACCCCTATAGTTAAGAGAGAAAGAAGCCTGACTACTGCTCCAGCTGGCAGCAACCCTTGGCATCATCCATATGGCATTGGTTTTAGATGCATGCAGAATGCAGGAGTCCTGAGTTTAAGAAGGGTTCCAAGCCAGGTGCAGTGGCGCACGCCTGTAATCCCAGCACTTGGGAGGCTGAGGCAGGAGGATCAGTGTGAGTTCGAGACCAGCCTGGGCTGAAAAAGTGAGCTCAAGGCCAGCCTGAGCTACACAATGAAACCCTGTCTCAAAAAAGACAAAAAAAAAAAAAAAAAAAAAGGGTTCCACCTCAATTTCAGAAGAAGGCCTGGGAGGCCAGACAGTGTGCCCCAGGGAGGGCAATGTGTGAAGCTGTGAGAAGCCTACTCCATGGAAACCCCAGAAATTTGGAAAAGCCAGGAACGTGGATCGTCAAAGGAAAACTGCAAAGAGGGAGCATAGCTAGCCTAAAAGAGAAGCTATGGGAACTACCACCAAGAGTGCCATAGGGGTAGAGCCACATGGAGCTTATGATTTGCCACAGATTGGTTCGAATGCTCCACATGGAACTGTAGGACTTAATGTTTGCCCTGCTGGATTTTGGACTTGTTTTGGCCCCAGTGGTTTGTATCCTCCTATGTATATACCTTTTGGAATGGCAATGTTTATCTTGTGCCTTTGAATATTTGATGCATGTAATTTTTCATTTGTATAGGTGCTCACATTTGAGAGTTTGCTTTGGATCTTGGGGGAAACTTGGGACTTCAACTTTTCAGCAATGCTGAAACTGTTGGGACTTTGGCAACTCTTAGGGATGAACTAAAATGTCTTGTACAAAACAAAACAAAACAAAACAAAACAAAACAAAATAAAATAAAATAAATAAAATGTCTTGTACAGGAAGGAATGTACATGAGACTTTGTGGGTACAGGGGTGGAATATTATGGTTTTATGTAGTTTTACCCCCCAAAGCCTCATGTAAATCATGAGGCTGTCAAGCATGTGGCTGGAGGGGCAGGACCAAAGGACCACGAGAGGACTTGAGGGGCATGGCCAAGAGAGGCACAAAATGTTAAACTGACAGCATGTTGTGTCAGAGGCTCCCCCTGCCCCCCCACCAGGCAGCGGTTTCTCAGAGGTATGGAGCAAATCATTCTGGACACAGTGGCATAGTCTTGAGGTCTTGCTGTGTAACTGAGGCTGCTTTAAATTATGAAACCTCCAGTAACTGTGAGCTAAATGAATCTTTCCTTCACTAAGCTTGTGTGTCCGGTATTTGTCCCAGCAATGAGAGCAAAAAACTACAACATTTTGTGAATGTAGAATTATGTTGTCAGTATAAACACTCCTTGTCAGTGGCAGAAGAGTATCTGTTGTCCTTATTCTATCTTGCTTCCTTCTGTATTTGTCCACTCGTGCTCTCCCCTGTGCTGTATGTGCTGAGGTCTCCTCTGACCCTGTGTTATCCTGTCTTCTTCCTGCTTTAATGCTGTTAGAAGAGCAGGGTTGTGCATGCCAGCAGCCCAGGCATGGGCATCCAGGCCTCCTGCTACCTGTGTCTACCAGGCTGCAGTTTCCTAATTCTGTAGCAACTTAAGTGAGGGGTGATGCTCTTTTCTGCTTAATGCTGTGTTCCCTTGTGGTTTGGGGAGTCTTGTTCTGGACCTGTCATGCCCCCCAGACTCTCCAGCCATAAGCAATAAATGCATGCTTTGATTTTGGGATTTATATTAGCCTTATTGTGAGTTTGAGACCAGCCTGGGCTACAAAAGTGAGCTCAAGGCCAGCCTGAACAGCACAGCAAGACCCTGTCTCAAAAAAAAAAAAAAAAATATATATATATATATATATATATATACATATATATATATATATATGCTTTATTAACAAAATTAAAAAGAATACAACAGGCATTTATTTATTTATTGACATGGGGTCTCATTATGTAGTTCGTGCTGACCTTGAACTCACTGGCTTCTCACAGTGATCTTCCTGCCTCAGGCTTCCAAGTGCTGGAATTAAAGGCATGAACCACCACACCCAGAAAAACAATGCTTTTATATTGTTAATCACCAGATGAGACCAATTTTATTTATCCAGCATGTGTAAATACAAACCTAAATGTATATTACACTTCAGATATTAGCAATAGGTTTCTTAAATCTACTACCTGTGTCTTGTTGTATAAAATAGTTCTTTAATAAAATTTTTCTGTTTTAAATTATATGCCCAGCTGCCCAGGAAGTGACCAACCTGATGGCTGGCAAGGTTATCTTAGAAGAGATTTAGGCTGGAATATTTCCTCTATTAAGTGAGCCTGCAGCATCCACCCTCGCACACACTATTCTCTGCTGTTTCCATGTAAAACATCATTTCATATCCCCAGAAGATAGCCTAAGATAATAATGTAAGTCCAGCATTGGCTTGAACTAAACAATATAAAACAAAACTATGTTACACAGTATGTCCAGATTTAAATATAAAAATTGAATTTGACTCAAAAGCAATGCAAACATATTAAAGTAACTCTGAATTTACCATATTGACCTACAATTTTATGCATGCAAAAGAAATAGCTCTGATTTGTTACTGGTAGGACTTATTCACTTCACAGTTAGTTAACTTGTGGAAGAATCCCCTCTTGTGTCCTTAAGTACAGGTAGTTTTCCTTTAAAAAAATTTTAAGGATACTCAAAATATAAGGAAAGGGTCACCTCTAAAAATGGACAAATTTGCTTCAGGTAGCAAGTTTTTTTAAAAGATGACTATGTTGCTAGTCTAGGCACATTTTTCTCTAATTTGTCCCCAACTTCAGTATTACTTTTTTTCTTATATTCTGTAGCTGGTCTACATATTTAGGTTATTTAACCGTTTCTAAAAAGGACAAAAGATTGTGATTCTCTACATAAAACCCTTGTTAGTGTTGAGAAACACAAACTTGGTGGCACTGATGGGCAGAGGTGTGCACTGGCTTCACATACCACACCATGCCATGCACCTGCAGCTACTGCCCAGAGCTGAGCTCATGCCTGCGGCTGCCTTTTTGCCTCCTGAGCCATAGGCACCATGCACACTCAGGGCTCCCTGTGCAGTTTACTTCATGGACATATGTGAGTTGGTCCTGCAGCAGAAGCAGGGCAGCCAAAGGACCACATGTAGCACCTTAGAGCAGACAGGGAAGCACTTAAGACAATTGCCTGCATGAGCTCCTGGGGCCTAACACTCCCCCAAAGTAACCTATTTAATATAAGGTTCCTCAACCTGTCTCTGGCTTTGGGGCAGAGATATCCACTGTGCTTATGGATGAGCTGCACTAGAGTGAGCAAAAGACCCATTCTTTATCACCTTTGTGCTGAACTCACAATAGGCAGATCGCTGGACATTAGCAGGCCAGAGGAACAAAGAGTGTGGGTCTAAAACAGCATGCATTTTGCTCACTCCAGCAGCACATACAGAAAGTAGCAGGCACTGCCACTTAATTATAGAACTACATGGATGTGTGATACATTCATAAGCACTTGTTAGGTCTCAAATATACATGACCCCACAGAGACAATGACATCTTAAAGTCGCACATTGTGTGTTTTTTGCTATCTGTGGCCAAGTGAGTCCAGAACAAGGTACACTGCATTCCTGCTGCCATAGTCTACAGCCCATAATGTCAGGAAGGGATCAAGCTGAGGTTTGGGTGATTTTGAGTTTATCTCATTAATTTTTTTAAAAAAATATATAATAAAAAAAATAGAAGAGGAAGGAGAAGAAGAAAAAAAGAAAAGAAAAGAGAAGAAGAAGAAGAAGAAGAAGAAGAAGAAGAAGAAGAAGAAGAAGAAGAAAAAGAAGAAGAAGAAGAAAAAGAAATAATGATACAGAATTTCACCTAACAAAATAATAGGAATTTTAGCGTTTATCTTTCATGAAGTTCTTCTTACATTAAAAATCCTAAATAAGGGCCCGGCAGGATGGCTCAGTGGTCTAAAGTGCCTGCTTAGGAAAGCTTAGGCGTCTGCAGGGACCGCGGTTTGATCCCCAGCACCACATGCTGCGCCAGCCCTGCCCTCAGGGCAGGCTGAGCCGGCCATAAAAAAAATAAACAAACAAGCAAAAGTTCTGAAACAAGAAAAAAAACCCTAAATAAACATTGATTATCTAAAAAGGACAGGAAAACTTTCCAGGGAACTTGTAAGTAAAATGGTGATAGGCATCATAACCACACAAGTTACCCAGACTTCAAGAATAACACTTAGTCGCACAAAATGTGTCCAAACTGGTGTCTTGTGTAGAGGTCTTTGGGGTACTTACTGCTCAAAAGTGTTAACTCTTCCACATCTACTCCACAATAATTTCTACATATGCTTCAGCATAACCTGTGTACCTTGACTGAATTCTTTCATCAAGGGCATAAAAAACTAAAGACCAAGGAAGTGAGGGTCCAGTTCCTCAATGCATCAATATCTATTTTCTTAGCAACATCCAGAGCCTTGATCTGATGGAGCCCTCAGCAGGAACAACTGTTCCTTCTGAAGGTACCTATTCTAAAGCTTAAGTGCCTTTGGCCTTCCCCGCATCCTCCACCTTGGCAGCCAAGGCACTGGGCAGGTGGGTGGAAAGGTGTTTGTCAGGAGTAAAGCTTGAGCCACCAGAACCAGCCCCCCCCCCCACTTCACTGTCCCATGATGCCAAGTATGATCCACCACACTGGGAGATTTCTGCTCCTGCCTGTTCTACAGTTGTCGTTAAAACAATGAATACCCATCAACAGTAAAAGAGAAGCACTGGGAGGTTGTGAAGGCTTGAAATGTACATGCCTAATAGATAGTTTACTCATCATGCAGTTTCCAATCAGCTTTGCTTTCACAAGTCTTGTGGCTCTCTGGTCATGGACAAAGGTGAGCCACCAGAATGGCCCATTCAATTCAGAGCTGCTCACCAAAGAATTTTGAAAATGACTATTTCTTGGTTTTTTTTTCCAAGGACCAAACTCAGAGCTTCCAGCTTGCCAGGCAAGCATTCTACCACTGAGCCAAATCCCAAGCCCCCAGCCCTCTCATTTGTGTCCATGTCTTTTGCCCAATATCTATTGCCAAATGACTCCTGTGACTAAACAGAATTGTGTCTTCTGGGGTTTTTGGAAGACCCCTTTCCTTTTGTCGGCAGGAACTGTGAAATCCATCCTAAATAAGGCTGCATTTGCCCCAGTCTTTGACTGTGGGCCAACTCACGCCTAGGGAAACTGTGATGCTGGTTCTGCCACAATGTACCCTCATCCTATTTGCCACCTCCCTGTCCAATGTCATGGCTGTTGGGAACACTACATAATTCACCTTGCCTGTGTTTCAGTGTTCATTGCCTCTAGCCAGTACTGTGTCTCTTAGGTAGAATTCTCCGAAAGGAGTAATTATACATGTACCTTCCAGGCTATCAGCCCTATTTCTCACCTGCCTACCTGAAGGATTATCGTCACACTCTCTGGGTTGGGCTTTGGTGGGGGTAGAGGGGTTTTCAACTGCAGTTGGACAATTCAAGGATTCAGAAGAAATGTCTCAGCAGCACAGAACTTAACACAGGGAGAAATTCATGTGCCTTACTGTGACCATTGTTCCCTGTGCAGGGAATCTGACAAAGCATACCTGTGTGACGTTAGTCCATGAAGAACCCAGACTGGCAGAGATTTCATATATATATATATATATATATATATATATATATATATATATATATAATTATGGCCGCTCAGCCTACCCCAGGGGCGGAGCTGGTACAGCATGTGGTGCTGGGGATCGAACCACAGTCCCTGTGTTTGCTTAAGCTTTCCTAAGCAGGTGCTTTAGACCTTTGAACCATCTCGCGGGTCCCTGGCAGAGATTTCTAAGCCAAACTTCTGTCCTTGTCTCCTGGCCTGTATCTTTTACCAAATGACTCCTGTGACTAAACAGGGTGGTGTCTTCTGGGATTTTCGGAAGACTTCCCTGTTGTCTTCAGGAACTGCCAAATCCATCCTAACCAAGGCTGTATGTTTGCCCCAGTCTTTGATTGCGGGCCAACTCATGCCTAGGGCAACTGTGATACTGTTTCTGCCACAGTGCACAGCCTTGGTGTAGCTCGGAACCCCTGCTGCCCTCATAGGCCTCTGGCTGGCTGGGTTCACTTTATTCAGGAGTCTAAAAAAAGTCCTAAAAAGCCTCCTTCTGGGAGTGGGATTTGTGGTTCCTCTCCCAAACACTGCCTTACGTCTTGAGAGGGCTGAGGAGTAGGTTACGATGAAAAAGGATGCTAATTTTCTTTATTTATTTTATTTTATTTTATTTTTTATCTTTTTGAGACAGGGTCTCGCTATGCAGTTGAGGCTGGCCTTGAGCTCACTTTTGTAGCCTAGGCTAGTCTCGAACTCGCATCAATCCTCCTGCCTCAGCCTCCCAAGTTCTGGGATTACAGGCGTGAGCCACCACGCCCAGCTAAGGATGCTAATTTTCTTTTCTGGTTGGGGCCCTGTTCCATATCCTTTTCAGTTTCAAGTTTCTTTTAGTTTAAAAAAATTTTTAAAATGATAACCTAAATCATCTGCATTTCAATAAACATTTTGTGAGTAAAGCTTACAAAATTTGGATTTTTGCAGCCTCTCTATTCATGTTTTGTAGAAATGAAACAAGGTACTAAGTTTTATACTTTTAAATAAAAAAACTTGCATTACTGGTGTTCAAATCATCAATTTCAGATAGATGATCTTTCAACCCGGTTTTCAGTGTTTAGTAACAGTTTTGTAATGTCCCTGCTCTTAGTATGCTTGGTACATCATTCAGGAAAAAAAAAAAAAAAAAAAAAGTTATCACTGCCTTTTATTCTAAGAATTCTTTTTTGAAACCAGAACTAAATGAATAGGGTCTCATATAAAAGGGAAAACAAATTTTCCAATCAGCTTCTTCACATTTTTGGGCTAGCCAAATAGCTCAGCAGATTAAAGTGCCTGCAAGCTGGCACAGGGGCTGAGGGTTCAATCCCTGAGTCTGCAGTGCCAGCCCCACCCCCAGGGCACTGAGAGGGCAATTAAGACTAGGCGTGGTGGCATGTGCCTGTAATCACAGCTCTTGGGAGGTCGTAAACAGGTGGATCACTACGAGTCCGATCTAATAGTGAGACCCTGAACACCCTGTAGACTCCCCTGCCCCATTTTTTTTCCAAGTGAAGTTTCAGGCAACTCACCCTGTACCTCAAAGAACTAACCCTTTGGTTGGTGGGTTTGTCTAGAACTAGACACCTATAGCCATGACCATAGGTGTGACCTTAGAATGATGTATTCCAGGGGTACTTGGACCACTGGTCAGCTCCTGATGAGCTGTAAGATCTGGGTGTCAGTATGATGGGTGTCCTCTGGTCCATTGTAAGATCAAGCTTTCTCATTTACTTGTACCTAAGTAAACTTCATAGTAAAACCAATCAGAAGAAGCAAAGAAGGTCACTATGCTGTGTAACAATAGTTAAAAAAAGAAGCCATTACAATCCCAGATTTCAGATATTACAAAGCTACAATGATTAAAACAGGATATATGATCTTGGTTTAAGGGTGTGTGATTACAGGGTCAGTCCATCCATTAAACAGTTCTGGGTATGGCTGAATGGATTTACAGGGAAAAAAAAAAAAGCCCCACCCTGGGTGTGAGTGGCACCAATCAATAGGCTCATGGTGTGGATAGGATAAGGGAGAAAAGAAAGCACAAAGGCTCCCTGCATCCTGCCTGCCACACCACAAATTGTTACTCCTCTGCCTTAGAACCAGCTGACTATGGGCTAAAACCTCTGTGAACTGAAATAAACCTTTCCTTTAACTTGTGCGCGTCAGATATTTTCTCTCAGCAACACTAATTTACACTTTTTTTTTTTTTTTTTTAGGGAACGGTCTACAGTGTTCAGGGTCTCACTCAGGTGTCAATTTAGACTTGTTTTTCCTATTCTCCCATTCTAACCAATCTAAATTTTGTACTAGTCTCTTGTAAAAATCCTAGTACCAAGAGGTGCTGACCAGAAGAGAAGCAGTACTGGAGCGACCCCTATCTACTAGGTGCTTGGGTGGTCAGAGAAGATAATGTCATGGCCTCTGCAATGATAAAAGCATCTATTTGCAGCTCCCAACTCCCAAAGACTTAGCCAAAAATGAGAAGTCAGTAGAGGACAGCACCTAGAAGGCAAAGGTTAATGAGATCTTGTTGCAGCAGGGATGTAAAGAATGCTGTGCATGGTTTCAAGGTAAATCCTGAGGGGATTTGACTGATCTTGTCAGATACAAAAGTTACATGTTTTGTTATATGGTCTTGCTTTAACTTGGCCTTAACCACCCAGCAGACAAGTTTAACTATCAAGCATAAAAAGTAAAGCCAGATAAGTATGCTGAGCTGTAAAAAGCTCAAGTCAACAGCTTCCAGCATTGCCAGTTCTGCTAATAACCCACTACTATTATGGAATATTGCTATTTGTATGCAACTACTTTCTCTTAGCTCAATGGGAAGAAATATTTGTACCAATAGTGTTTAGAAAAGTTATGTCTGCATCTTGTACTCGGAACAACTACTATGAAGATAACAATATGCATTGTAATAATTATTGTGACTATCCTGCTAACGTTTTGAAACTGTCTCATTGTTCTTATTAAAAGTAACAAAATTATATATTTAAAAAGTAACAGTGGGATTTAAAAAAAAAAAAAAATGCCAAGGCGGGATGAGGAACCAAGTAGGGAAAGCGTAAGGATTAATCAGTAAGTCCGGCGGGCTTCTAAGTACAAAATCTTACTCACTAGCCGATCTGCTTCAGATTGGACTATAGAAGGATGGCTTGACTATTTCGCTTCTAGCTGTGCTAGTCGTAGTCCTACACAGCTAGAACTCCTGAGTCTTGGCTAGCCCCAGCCCGTTGACTTCGGGAAGCAAAAGACACTGCCCTCCCCCAACAATCAAATCGTACTCTCCCGGTCCCGTTTCTGATGACGTAGGAGATCCGCGTCGAGGCCCGCCTCTCGGCACCAGCGCTTCCGCTTTCTTTCCCCATACTTCCGGTCTTCCTGGCTTTTGATTGTTTAGGCGCGAATTCTTGAGTTCGACTCTCGGACGCATTTAAGATGATTTAGTGGTAAGTCGTCAAAGCGCTTAACTTGCTGGGTGGGTTACATGAGTTTTGTGGGCGGCACGTTAGTAGGTGATTTTCAAGGGGTCATGACTGGTGTCCGGACACTTCGGCTACTCAGGGCCGCGGCATGAAGTATTTGGTTTTCCAAGAGGGAGGGAAACCTGGTCCACTCCTAGCTCCGCCCTATTTTCCCCGTCCTCCTTATCCTCATTTTTTTTTCGGGACTGGGGTTCAAACTCACGACCTTGCACTTGCCAGACAGGCACTTGTGCCACGGAGCTATCTCCTCCAGCCCCCTTATCCTCATTTTTGAAGCACTCTCAGCCGTTGTGGGGCGAAGTGCATCAGCCTTACTGGTTAGTATCTCTGTGTTCGCCAGAAAAGATCCTGTTCACCTCTTGTGCCCGCTTGGGAGTCTAGATTGAGGTACTTGATTGCCAAGTCGACAAGAAAGTCAAAACAGCATGGGGCGCCCTCCTCGTTTGTAAAATGTGTAATTGCCCGCACACTGCTATTGCAGCTGTCTTTATAAATATTAAAATTGTCGCTGCGTGTTTCCTCGTCCCGAAATCAGTTTTCTTTGAGCTGACTTTCCTTCAAGTCACCCAGCTTTTGTTCATTTCTCTAAAATATTTTATTTCTCCTTTAGTTAAATATTTCAAAAAGTAATTAAAATAAAATTTTCTCCGACTAGTGTTTACTTCCACACATATGCACAAGGCAAGATAGTCTCTCGGATTTTTTTAAAAAACAAAAAGATCACATTGTATATAATCGTTTTCATATTTGTCAGCCCACTATTACTAGGCTTCGATTTCCAGGAAATCAAGACCAGAACAAAACGTCTATTACTTTTTAATACATGTTAGAACTAACCTAGCAGTGATAGGAATAATGGCTTATCAACCGCAGCTAATACGTTTGTAATGCACTAGAGCTGGGTGTGGTGGTGTGCGTCTGTAATCTCAATGTGGATGTTGATGTTGAGGGAACTTAGAATAGGTGGGCCTGGACAGGCATGGTATAAGAGCTTTCTATATTTTCTGCTGTTTCACTGTAAACCCAAAACTAGTATGAAAAATGAGGTCTATTTTTAAATCTTTTATTACTAGAAAAATCAGCTTCTAAAAAGAAGGCCAATGTATGGTCTGACACATAAGATTGCTATGTCAAATTGCTATTGAAACATTTATGCTTCTCAGTTTCTACATTTAAGAGAATTGTGCCAGTTTTTGAATCACATTGGAAATAGCACTGAACTACATGTTATTGAATAAAGACCCATCAAGAGAAAGTGATTCATAGAACCAAACTATAAGCTTCATGTGAGAGAGGCCATGGAGTCCACAGACTGAAAGGAAGTATAGTGGTTTAGAAGGCTGTGGGAGGAACATGATTTGAAAGATTAAAAGGAGACAGAAAAGAAAGCAGCTCAGGTAGAGAGTACAGTGTGTACAGTTACTCTTAAGTGTGTTCAATAAATCATCCACTCTGCGTAGAGAGGGAAATTCAACTAAGGAGTAGAAGTACAGGAAGTAAGGCAAGGCTAGATTGTTGAAGACCACAACTGATGTGCTAAAGCCTTTGCATGTTACATGATCACTATTGAAGTCCATCTTTTAATCTCTTTGTTCCAAACTTGGGATTGGAAAGGACTTGAAAGGCCAACTTAAGTTTTTTTTCATGCAGAGTCAGCTGGAACATATTGACTTAGGTATAGGTACCAGACTGGTATGTTGTTGCTGACTGTTGGCTAAGAGAATTCATATAGGGCTTTTTCCTGGGTATTTAGATTCTTTCCATGTTGGCTTTCCCAGTATGGTGGTGACAGAGTAACAGTTTCGAAAGCCACACAAAAGCCATACAAATGAAAGCAGTTTTGAGGAGGGGAATTTATTCATCTTCATATGTATTAGAGGAATGAAATAAATTATAATAGACATTTATACAGTAATAGACATTTATGCAGATGAGAGAGCCAATTATTTGTTTTAAAATATGTTAAAATGTTGCCAGGTGTGGTGGCACATCCCACAATCCCAGTGTTTGTGAGGCTGAGGCAGAGGGATTGCCATGAGCTGGAGGCCAGCCTGGGTTCCAAAATGAGTTCAGTGCCTGGGCCAGCTATCCTCTAACTTTCATTTATTTTTAAAAAAGAATTTAGGCTGGGCGTGGTGGCGCACGCCCATAATCCCAGCACTTGGGAGGCTGAGGCAGGAGGATCGGTGTGAGTTTGAGACCAGCCTTGGGTACAAAAGTGAGCTCAAGGCCAGCCTGAACTTCATACAAGACCCTGTCTCAAAAAAGGCAAAGAAAAATAGAGAAAGAGAGAATTTAGAGCAATTAAAGGTAGTCTTCTTAACAAAACATTGTAAAAGGCTTTGTCATTTATTTTTGTTTTTATTTTTACAGGATTTTTTTAAAGCAGTGTGACTCTACTTTAGATCAAAATGCCTAAGAAGGCAAATGCTTCCAAGAAAAAATCTCAGGAATTTAAAAAAAGTCCAAAAAGAAAAATTGATGATGATGAAGTGCAATTATCAGAGAAAGAGGTAATGAAAATATCAAATCTGTCACTTAGAGCTCTTGGTTAGAAATACTGTGTGTCAAAAAAAGAAATATCATATGTCTATTACATAGATATATATGAAGACCCAGTGTTGATTTACTCCAAATTATAGAAATTTGTATTATACTCTCAGAGTTTTGTAACATAAGTTTTTAGATAAAAATTGTTGTTTACTTCAGTTTCTAAAGTGAAGAATGGACCGTAGAATTCTTTGAGGAGGAAGAGGTCATGGGGCATGCTAAGGTGTTAAATGCAAAAGTTAGGAATTAAGTGTACAAATTTATATCACAGCTGTTGAAAGAGAAGAGAGTCTGTTGGTAGAGATTTCTATTATTAGAAAAAACATAGTTTGTGAAAAATTAGTACTTACTAGCTTAATTTTTCCTTGACTCATAAAAGAGTAAATGAACTAACTCAAACTTTTTTCTAGGTTTCACCCTGTTCATTAGATAATGCCTATATTTGTTTTGCAAGTAAAATATGTAACACTTGCCCAGGCAAAGTGAATACTGCTTTATTATAAAGATTAGTTGACACTATGTAAAATAGTTATCACTATTATCTAAGAATTACCATAGTATATATTCTGCCTGTGATGAATACACACGGTTTTCTGTGTAAGTGGCAGTGTTACTATTTTCTTATCTCCAGAAGCTATAGGAATACACTTTGAAATACATAACAAAACTATTGCCAAAGTGATACATTTTTATGTGATGTTTAATTTTCTTTGTGTTTTCTCTCTAGGTTAGAAGCACAATAAAAAGAAGTAAAAATCATCCAAAATCTTCTGAAGGTATTTTTTTTTATCTTGTCTAATGCATATCTTTCTTAGGATATATTCATAAAAAGATTTATAGCATCTTTTGTTACAAATTCTGCACAAAATAGTAATAAATGCCCACATTCACGTTTTCATTAGATTTTTGGTAATTAAAATTTCACTTGATAAGCTGGGCATGGTGGCACACACCTGTAATCCCAGCACTTGGGATGCTGAGGCAGGAGGATTGGTGCAAGTTCAAGACCAGCCTGGGTTACAAAAGTGAATTCAAGGCCAGCCTGAACTGCATAGTGAGACCCTGTCTCAAAAAGACAAAAGAAAAAAAATTTTACTTGGTACTTTTAGCAAAATATAGTCAAGTCTTCTGTGATAATTTGATTTGAACTAGAAAAAATCAAAATGTTTTACACTTTAAATTATTATGTAAAAGCATGTGTTGACTTTCCTCCCAAGACAGTATGCTTTCTGTACTGCCACTGCTGTGTAGATTAATTTGAAAACACTGAGTAGGACTGTGTGAAGTAAATTATTTTGGAGTAATCGTGTTTCTGTAAACATCATTACTCCTGGGAGGGTTCCCTACCTCTCCTCTCCCAAGGCTGTGCTTTGGTTTTACACTTCCACACAGCACAGACTTTATTTTGTAATGCTCTGCAAATGTGTAATTTGCTTCATATCCCTTCATTCCAGCACTGTTCTTTAGGAGAAAGAATAATGTCTCTTTTGTCTGTAAATAGAACAGCACACAGCTTAGTTGACATTGAATACTTTTATGATTTTATTAGTCTTTTTCTCCAGGTGCCATCAAATATTTGATGGAAACAGGATTGACATCTTCTTAATAAAGCTCTTGAGTTCAAATCATTTCTGAGACTTAACCTAAATAATTATAGGTTGACTTTTCATCTCAAATTGCTTGGGACTTGTATTGCAGTATCACTTATTACAATTTCATTTAACAGAACAATGGGCAGCAAATTCATATTCAACAGCGAGCATGTTACAGCTCTACAATAATGAATGAATTAAAAAGTTAATTTGCTGGGCGTGGTGGTGCACGCCTGTGATCCCAGCACTGGGGAGGCTGAGGCAGGAGGATTGGTACGAGTTTAAGACCAGCCTGGGCTACGAAAGTGAGCTCGAGGCCAGCCTGAACTGCATAGCGAGACCCTGTCTGAAAAAGACAAAAATAAATAAATAAATAAATAAATAAATAAATAAAATTAAAAAAATAAAAAGTTAATTAACTTATAGTATTTTGTTTTTATAATTCTATCAGCTTGTTAGATTAAAGAAACCACTTTTTAGTAAAAATGTGCAAATTCCTAACTAATCACAGTATCTTCTATCGCCAATAACAGGGCAAACAAATATTAATCTAAAACAGATAAAGATAGCATCCAACAAGAGAAAAACCTGGCAACCTCTTTCAAAGTATGTGAGGGTACATTTGCAAACTCTGATGAATGCAGTGATAATGTAAGCATAAAATTTTTATTTTTCATTCTTTGATTCCTCCTTTGTTTCCTATAGGCAGGCATTTTTATAAATATTACTATGTATTTTGAAATTTTTTCCTATTTCAGAAGATGTATTTAATGTTTTGTGATAGTTCAACAAAAACATCTTTAATTTTAGAAACATGTAATTCATCAGTGAAATAAAACCTTTATGGCCAAGTTAGTGATACATTAAAAATTTCAATTTGTTTTGTGAGTAATGATTCTTCTGGAAGAAGCTGAGTCCAGAGTGACTTAATGTGAAGCTACCATGCTATAGGAGATACAAAGAAAACAAGGTAGAATTCTGTTTTAGAGCTAAACTCCAACAGAGTCATATGATCTTAACATGTTTTTATTGTACTGCTATTTAAAATGTATTTTATATAAAAAGAAAAGAGTTAACTCTGCCTACCTAGCGGGGAAGAACATTTGAGAGAATTTAGAGAGAAAAGTACAGAAATTATATTGCCAGTATTTTAAGCTAATACTCAATTTCTTTTTTAGAGCAATTTTGAGTAATACTAAGGAAAAAGAACAAATTCAGGATCATCTCAACTGTCTGAAGAAAAGGTAAGATAGTTATTAACTGAAATGATTAAAACATTCTTTTTAAAGCCTGATTGTTGGCTGGTGAGATGGTTCAGCAGTCTAAAGTGCCTGCTTAGGCAAGTTTAGGCAACCACAGGGACTGTGGCTCGATACCCGGCACCACATGCTATGCCAGTCCTACCCCCAGAGCAGGCTGAACCAGCCATAATTTAAAAAATAATAATAAATAAATAAATAAAACCAGCCGGGCGTAGTGGCGCATGCCTGTAATCCCAGCACTTGGGAGGCTGAGGCAGGAGGATTAGTGCGAGTTCGAGACCAGCCTGGGTTTAAGGCCAGCCTGAACTGCACAGTGAGACCTTGTCTCAAAAAGCCAAAAATAAATAAATAAATAAAAATAAAACCTGATTATTTTTTTTTTGCCAAAAATAGTTATTTGTGGAAGGTAAATGTTTCTAAGTGAATAATGTACATGTGTGGTTTCCAGACTCCTACAACATGTATTACTGAAACAGCCCAAGTGTCAAGTTGCTACAAAAGAATCTGGAAGTCACAGTTTGTTAAATTTCACTATTCAGTATTTCAAAAATATTGGTATTTCAAAAATATTTTCAGCTTTCCCTTAAATTTTCTTTTTAACCAGTTTGAAGTTAGTTCACTGCCCTTAACGTGACACGTTGAGTCAAATCTGAGAAAGCTATTGCTCCTGCTAGATGTGAGGATAGAAAAGGATCAGTTTCTAATAATGATCTAATCAGCCTTTATTTGTAGAAGGGATTTTTATTTGAGTATTGAATACCATTTATGTTGCTACTAGTTTAAAAAGCTTATTCTAATCTTAGTGTTATAGTTCTTTAAATTTCAGGGAACTTGGTATTCTCTAAAAACACTTAGATGAACTAGTATAGCCCCTTGTTTTTATTTCTTGCTTTTTTTTTTTTTTTTTTTTGTCTTTCTGAGGCAGGGTCTCGCTATGCAGTTCAAGCTAACCTTGAGCTCCCTTTTGTAACCCAGGCTGGTCTCGAACTTGCACTGATCCTCTTGCTTCAGCCTCCCAAGTGCTGGGATTACAGGCCTGTGCCACCACACCAGCTTATTGCTTGCATTATTAGATGTTTAAGAGTTGTATTTAAGACTCCAGTCCAGTTTTCCATCTCTTAGCCCCACAATAAGTGATGGATTTGTGTGCAATAGTATTCTGGGGACTATATTTAGACAATACGTAGAAATATTAATTAATTAATTTTTTTTTTGTCTTTTTGAGACAGGGTCTCACTACGCAGTTCAGGCTGGCCTTGAGCTCACTTTCATAGCCCAGGCTGGTCTCGAACTCGCACCTATCCTCCTGCCTCAGCCTCCCGAGTGCTGGGGATTACAGGCGTGTGCCACCACGCCTGGCTAGAAATATTAATTTTAAAATGTATATGCTAAATTGTTACATTATGAAGCCATTCTTTATTAGTAAATAACGTCAGGCCAGTGATGTGAGGTAATAAATGTGTACATTAAATTATGACTTATACATGCATGTGATCCTAGTGCTTGAGAGGCTGAAAATAGGTAGATCAGTACTAGTACGGTCTAGTAGTGAGACCCTAAACACCCTGTAGACCCTTAGGTAAAAATGCAAAAAAAGAAAAAAAAAAGATTCATGAGGGCTTTTTAGGAGGGAGGCCTACTGACATAGTTAACCACTGTTGAGAGGAAAGGGGAAAAAGAACTTTTTAAAAAGTATATAATTATAATAAAATATAAAGTAATCTTATTTTCTTCTGCTCTAAGGTTGCTACAAGTGTGTGAAACCCTGAAAGCCCCTCCCCAAAGGCTGAAATATTTAAATAATTTGTCAAGTCAACTGAAAATGGAAAGAGGCGAGGCTAGAGCTAATGAAGAAGGACTCACATTATTGCAGGTATAAAATTTGAACAAGGAAGCCATTCAAAGTTGAGGATGGGGAAACTAAAGTTTCTTAAATTGTAATATTCTTCAAGGAATAAATAGTAGACATTGAACTAGAGTTCTCAGTATATTATTACTGCATTGAACAGAAACACTAAATCTACTAGAAAAGAAAATAGGTAGAAATCTTGAAAACACAGGTAAGCAGAGACTTCATGAACAAAACCTAGACCACACATAAAATACTAGGAAGAATCAGGTGGGATCTCACCTTATTAAAAAGTTTCTGCACAACAAAAGGAAAAATCACCAACAGTAAAACAACAGCCCACAGAATAGAAAAAATTTTAGCAAGTTGTCCCTCAAAGGACTTACATCCAGAACATATAAACATTAAAAAAAAGAAGAAGAAAAAACAACCAATAACGAGTACTAGTGGAGCTCTGGAGAAAAGGGAACGCTTCTCCATTGTTGGTAGGAATGTAGACTGGTGAAACCACTGAAGATCAGTGTGGAGATTAGAGGTAGGATTAGAGGTACTATTTGACGTACCTATTCCCCTCCTGGGAATCTTCCCACAAGAATTAAAAATGTTATCACAGCAATGTGTGTATGTTCCTATTTATAACAGCACAATTTTATAATAGCTAGATCTTGGAAATAACCCAAATGCCCATCAACTGAGGAGTGGATAAAAAAAGATGAGGGGCTGGTGAGATAGCTCAATGGTCTAAAGTGCCTACTTAAGCAGGCTCAGGTGTAGGGATCCCTCAGTCTCACTGCAATTAGTTCTACCTGAGGAGAAGTGGTGGTAGGAATGAGAAAAGATAGACAAGAAGTCAAAAGTTCGGCTAGGTGGTTCCTGGTCTGTCTGATGGGCAAGATAACAGAATGTACAACAAAATCTATGTTTATTTATGCTTTTGCAAAGTTAGTAGACAATACAAGGTTGCCAAACAACTAATAGCTGACCTTAACCAGGCAGAATGTTTATCTCAGGACTGAGGTAGCTTGTTTGCTTTAGGCACTGAGGCCTAGTCGTACCACAGAGGACCTTTTCATACTTCATGCCGTTCCAAAGGTTGCAGATATTTGAATTCAGTAATATAACCTTATGTAGTCCAATAGCCCATAATAGTAGTAAGTTATTAGCACAACTGATAATTGCAGAAGTTGTTGACTTGAGCCTTTTACAGCTTGACATGCTAATATGGCATTACTTTTATACCTTGTTGGTTACACTTTTCTGCTGGATGGTTAAGACCAAGATAAAGCAAGACCTATATAACTAAAAATGTAACAGTTCGCTATCTGACAAGGTCAGTCATATCTCCTCAGGGTTTACCTTGGAACCATGTACGTCACCTTTTAGATCTTCTGTCAGTGTCAGTTATCTGGATGAGTCACGGCCACTGCTTGACTAATTTCTTCTCTGAAAGACTGATTTTTTTATTTATTTATTTTTTTTTCTGTCAAGGTGACTCTCCTTAGGCATACTATACATTGTTGATCACTTTCCTCTATGGCCCCATGATCTTGATCAGAAAATGTTGAGTTACAGGATGTCACAGCAGAGATTCTCTAATGTCCTGAGTCCTCACCAACCTTGAAGGGCTAGGGCCAAAATATTGGCTATCCTTTTAGCCCATCTGTCTCAAATTTTTGCTCTGCAAACTTTAGCTGTTAAATATCCAGAAGAGAAGCTTAATGACATTATTACCCTGTAACAGAAGCAGTAAGTTAAATATTACTATCTATCTGAATATCAAACATCTTAGACAAAATGGAACTGTTATTTTCCAACAACCATGGATATTCTAATATGTAAATCCCTATAGAATATTAAACAATTACACGTTTTTATACAGAAATTTAGAAATCAACCCATATAAAACATTGTAGCAGAACAATCCTAAGACATTTTGTGACTTGCTTACATTTTTGTTTTGATGTAAAATAACCCCTTTAACCAGTCTTCTCTAATACATAAGAATATTTCACTTAACTAATTATCTTTTTTTTTTTTTTTTTTTTTATTATTTTTTTCTTGTTTCAGAACTTTTGTTTACTCACTCATTTTTTTTTTTATGGCTGGCTCAGCCCGCCCTGAGGGCAGGGCTGGCACAGCATGTGGTGCCAGGGATCGAACCGCGGTCCCTGAAGCCGCCCAAGCTTCCCCAAGCAGGCGCTTTAGACCACCGAGCCATCCCACCGGGCCCCACTAATTATCCTTAAATGGGACATACATTACAAGGCTTCCCTCTTTTGGGGGGAGGGCTAGGAATTTGAAAGAAAATAGCACAATAAGCAATCTTTATGTTTAACATTTTATTTCAGAACTTTTGTTTGTTTATTTATTTATTTTTATGGCCGGCTCAGCCTGCCCTGAGGGCAGGGCTGGTGCAGCATGTGGTGCCGGGGATCGAACCGCGGTCCCTGCAGCCGCCTAAGCTTTCCTAAGCAGGTGCTTTAGACCACTGAGCCATCCTGCTGGGCCCCATATGTTTAACATTTTAGAAGACCTGTACACTTGGAATCATAGATACACTTAAGATAACTGAAATTTTTCTGAAAGACTTATCTTTATTTTATTTTATTTATTTATTTATTTATTTTGTCTTTTTGAGACAGGGTCTCGCTATGCAGTTCAGGCTAGCCTTGAGCTCACTTTTGTAGCCCAGGCTGGTCTCGAACTTGCACTGATCCTCCTGCCTCAGCCTCCCGAGTGCTGGGATTACAGGCGTGAGCCACCACGCCCGGCTTTGAAAGACTTATCTTTAAACCAGTGACCAATTTATTAAGGATGTCTCCTAAGAAATTATGAAAATGATTGGGAACTCCTCATTAATGAACACAAAGGTTAGACACACCTATTCATCAATAGGATTCCTCTCTAAATCTAATTTCTCCCCACTGTAAGGAATTTTTGCTTAGTTTAAACCTTTTGTTAAACTGTATAAGTTGATTCTGATATGACTTAGATCAGCTGGTAACTTATGAAAAGCATGCTTTTAATTGTGAACCACAAGTTGTATGAACAAATGCCCGAAAAAGAAAAAGGAACAGCTGTTTGTAGAATGACACAGACAAATGCACAGCACACACAACCATCTTTACAAAATTATGAATATACTCAACTGTATATTCCTGTCCAGATTAACTTATAGTAACTATTGTATTTTTTTAATAATTATACGGGGGCTGGGGAGATAGCTCCGTGGCACAAGTGCCTGCCTGACAAGTGCAAGGTTGTGAGCTTGAACCCCGGTCCCACCAAAAAAAAAAAAAAAAAAATTATAAACAGACTAGTCAGATTTTGTTATTTGTCAAGAAGGAAAGATAAAATCTTTATCTCTAGCATGTTTATTTTGTATTTTTGTCTCAATACTAGTAAAATTTGGCTCTGTTATCTTTTTATACTTTACCATATACAAAAAGCTTATATTTCCTTAGACTTCAGATTTCCATTTTGTCAGTTCTTTCAATAGGCCCATATTGGATCTGGCCTCATCTCTCTTAACATATGCAGATCTGGCTTCATGGTATAGCTTGACAGCATGTTCTGGTACCCAAATAGGTCATTCAGCATTCTCTGGAAAAATACAAGCATACTCTCTCCCCTAGGTTAGTAACAGACTGGGTCCCTTCTATTGGCCAGTATGGAGCTCTCTCCAAAGGACCCTTCCTACCTTTTTTTTAACTCTTACTTGACGGAATCATTTTTCTGCTGCTATACTTCTATTGTTTGTAGAGTTTAAAAAGTTAAGCTGCAGCGGTTGGTAAGATGGCTCAGTGGTCTAAAGCTCCTGCTTGGGAAAGCTTGGGCAGCTTCAGGGACCTCAGTTCGATCCCCGGCATCACATGCTGCGCCAGCTCTGCCCTCAGGGCAGGCTGAGCCGGCTGTAAAAATAAATAAGTAAACAAACAAACAAAAGTTCTGAAATAAGAAATAAAATAAAATATTCTTTAAAAAAAAGTTAAGCTGGGCGTGGTGGCACATGCCTATAATCCTGGCACTTGGGAGGCTGAGGCAGGAGGATTGGTGCAAGTTCCAGGCCAGCCTGGGATGTAAAAGGGAGCTCAAGGCCAGCCTGAACTGCATAGCAAGACTCATCTCAAAAAGGCCAAAAAAAAAAAAAAAAAGTGTATACTGCCAGGTGCAGTTATTCTGAAGTGTGAATTTTGTATGGAATGATCCCTGATTATTATTATTTTTTTAATCCCATTTTATTTTTGCAGTTGATTTTTAATCAAATGATGTGCACATTAAATAATTCCTTGAATTTGAGGGTTATGAGGAATCCCTGTGATAAGGGAAGTAAGACAAGTCAAAACTTTTCGGAAGGTCTTTGACCTTTGAGGAGTAATAACCAATAGCTGAGGCTTGGACCTCAGTTCCTCCTCCAGTTTCCTATTGACTCCAGACATAGGGCCCCAAATTATTCCTGTAGTTAGTAGTATGCACCAACCTCTGGGGCTGGATGGTACAAGTTTGTGCAGGCTGCTGGGGAGTCCCAGCAGAGTCTGCCTAAGACTTGAGTGCGGAGCCTCCTGGAGCTCAGTCTGTACCCCTCCCCTGGGTGGTGCTGTGCTGCTTGGAACCAACAGCTTGTGATTCAGAAGACCTTTGTCCTTTAATTGAGTGAAGCTAGAGGGTTTAAACTCCATCTGTTGTATATTTGCTCTACCCTCCTTGTCCGGTTTGGAACTTGATTTTAAAGCAGTACTCCATGCTAAGTTCTTTATAGTAGTCTTAGAAAGTAGCACAAATACAAAAACCAAAAACATTTTTATATACATTTGTATACATCTCTACAGTCCTTGAAACCCTGTTTATCCCATTATTAACTTTTCTGTTAAGCTTCTCTCAAGTCTCTTTGTGCTCCTTTGTCTCTTTGGCCCCAGTGAGCCACGTTTTACACCTAGTGCACCAGCGCTGATGCACACTTGCGCTGAATAACTCTGGCTGTAATTAATCCACTTCCCTCCTTTGTGCAAGCTTTTTGCAAGTGGTTCCGCTGTCCACACTTATCCCATAATAGGCATCGGCTCAGGTTCTACCTAGGGGAAAACCTACGTTTATTTATACTTTTGTAAAATTAGTAACACTTGATACAAGATTACTTAGCAACTAATCGCTGACCTTAACCAGAAAGGATGCTTATCTCAGGACTGAGGTGGCTTGTTTGCTTTAGCCATTGAGACCTAGTCCCTCCTACACACTTCCGATCTGTTTCCCAGCTTAGGGCAGCTCCTAACACAGGGTACTATTGTTTGATCCCCCACATCACGTGCCCTGGCGGCCCTGCCCTCAGGGAGGGCTAAGCCAGCCTTCCAAAAAACATGTGGCAGTTTTACATACTGGAATACTACTAAACCATGACTTTAGTTAATGGATGCAACTGGAGACCATGCCCAGAAGTGAAATAAATACCTAAATGTGCAAACGTCGTATTGTCTTGTTAGTATGAGAAACAAAGAATAAGATCCAAATGTATAGTAGGTATTGTAAATAGGGAAGTAACTGTTGAAAAGAAAAAAAAAAAAAATTGATGAGAGAAAGCCATGCAGTGTCCCATATGTTTTAGGAACCCGGATGCTGGTTAAATCTATACTTGGCCTGCAACCCAAGACATTTCTAGTATTTTCATATTTATTCCATTAATTTCTTATTTTCTTTTTATCTTATATATATAGGAAGAAATAGATAAAATAGTACAGACTACAGAATCAGTGACTGGAAATATTCAGAGTTTAAAAAACAAGATTGATGTTCTGGAACATGAAATAGAGGAAGAGGAAGAGAAGGCGAAAGAGGTAATTGTTTAAAAATGTATTGCTAGAACTTGGGTATATACGTATACATATATATGTATGTATATACAATGTAAAATTTATTAGCACATGTTTCTAATATATAATAATTACATCCATCATGAGTTGGCGCATAACACATCTTGATTCTTTTATGTCCCCTTCCCCACCCCTCCAGAATTTAGATATACTTTTTCATGCTTAAATTTCAACTAAACAGACTGATGATAAGAAGGCTCAGTGACCTAAAGTGCTTGCTTAAGCAAGCTTAGGTAACCAGAGGGACCGCAATTCTACCCCGGCATCATATGCTGCGCCAGCCCCACCCCCAAGGCAGGCTGAGCCGGCCATAATAGTTAAAGAAAAAAAAAAAAAAAACTAAACTATAAGATGAGCAAAATCAGGCTAAGGAGATAGCTTGGTGGTCTTAGCATCTGCCTGGCAAGCTCAGGGACTTAAGTTCAATTCTCTAGTACATGCCATGCCTGCCCCTGAACTCAGGGCATGCTGTGCCAGCCTTGAAACCAGGTGTGGTAGCTCACTCCTATAATTCCAGCACTGGGGAGGCTGAGACAGGAGAATCATTATGAGTCTGAATTGCATAGCAAGACCCTGTGATGCATAATAAATAAATATGAGCAAAATTAACCTTTTAAAATAATCTCTGGGCTTGTTTCTATTTAGATTCTTCAACTGGATGGACATAACATATTTTCTCTCCCAGAGCTTTCTCAGCGCAGTCTGAAAACCCCCACACTACAGGCAAGTACTTAGCCACTATGCTGATTATATCACCAGTTATGCAGTGCATATATGTAAATCATATTCAAATTCTTTAAAGCAAATCTAGTTATAAGTTATTTGACAAATTTTGTTTTTGATTTGACCATGTAGGTTGAATGTCACTGTCCATTCACATAGATCTTATCCTTACCAGTAGTTATATTACATTCCATTGTATGGATGAACCATAATACAATTTTTAAATTACTAGCAGAAATAAATGAATTTTGTATTACCAGTAATCCCTGGGTGGGGTGGTATATACACACATTTCTATGTATGTGTATTTATACGCCTGTGTAGTCATAACTAGAACACATTACTAGAAGAAAAAGTAAGTTAAAATTTTCCTACCTGTAATCCTCCCATAGAGAGGGAAATAGATCCTTGAAAAAGGATTGTTGATAATTAATGAACTTGGGTGATGGGTACTTGTGCAGCATGCTTTAAATCACGTACATTTGACAGTTTTCATAATATGTTAAAAAATTACACTATCTTACCCACAGAAAGAAATTTTGATGCTAATTCCGAACCAGAATGCTCTCCTAAAAGACTTGGATGTTCTTCATAATTCATCCCACATGAAGAACATGGCACGGTTCATCGAAGAAGCCTATAAGAAACTAAATACCTCTTAGGGAATTTTGTAATATTGCTTCCTATTAACTTAATGTTTATAAATTTGTAAAACTGTTAGCCTATGATATTGTAGAGGCTGAAGCTTCTGCAGGATTTATTATCTTCTAATATGCACTTTAAAATTGGGCTGTGTGGGCCAATCATTGTCTAATGTAGTCCCAAAAACTTGTTTTTTAGCAGTTATGAAACCTAGAGAATCAGTTATTTAAATTGAGATACAGCAGTTATCTGCCTAAAACATAAAACAGAGATAGCTGGGCATGGTGGCTCATGCCTGTAATCCCAGCACTCGAGAGGCTGAGGCAGGAGGATCGGTGCGAGTTCAAGACCAGCCTGGGCTACGAAAGTGAGCTCAGGGTCCAGCCTGAACTGCATAGCAAGACCCTGTCTCAAAAAGACAAAAAACAAAACGAAAAAACAGAGATAGCCATGGTCTGATAGTTTCTGCTGGCCAAGTGGGGCTCACCTGTTGGCACAGAGGGGCTGTGGTTCTGTGATGTATATATGAAATGCTTATGTTTAGTGCTTAAGGAGTAAAAACTTAACTGTTTGCCATCAGTATTCATCTCTTTTGTTTTAAATATTTTTTATTGTCATTAAAGCCTAGTCTTAAGGAAATTACTAAAAAGGAGTCTTAAGCACATGTATTCCTTTAAACAAAACCAACCAAAAAACTCAGTGCATGAGAACCAGCCACCAAAGCTGTAAGTTCCTGGGAGACCAAAGAAGGCAGATGTTCAGGATTACAGAGTGCAATTCACTAGGCAAAGGTGTGTTTCAGACAGCAGCAGAATGGGCATATTCTTGCACCCTAGATTGCAGCAGCAGGAAGAAGGGGATTATATACTAAGCCAGACAAAGGTGGCCCACACCCAAATAGGATGTATGATAATGAACTTTTATATGTAAGCAAATTATTCAGTATTTCAAAAATCAATTCTAAGCATGTTTTTGTAAAGTAAAATAATTGCAGTGGTGTATTTTTGTGTCTAACCTACACTTTTTGTCACTTTATTTAGAAGCTCCTGGGTCATACATGGAGGCACAGACCTATAAATCCTGATACTGGGGGCCGAGGCAGAAAGAAGGTTTCAAAGCCAGCCTAGGTACATAGCAAGACACCTTAGCTCAAAGAAAAAAAAAGTTGCCATAATTGTGTGCCGGGCGCGGTGGCGCACGCCTGTAATCCCAGCACTCGGGAGGCTGAGGCAGAAGGATCAGTATGAGTTCGAGACCAGCCTGGGCTACAAAAGTGAGCTCAAGGCCAGCCTGAACTGCATAGTGAGACCCTGTCTCAAAAAGACAAAAAAAAAAAAAAAAAAGTTGCTATAATTGTGTTAGCGTTTTCCAGGCAGAGACCAGTATAAATGCATCTACAGGTAAACAGTGAGTTTATGTTTATTGTGATGAGGAAAACCACATGCTGAGGCTCCTGAACAGCTCAGTAAAAACATCAAAAACAGTATCCTCTTAGGAAGTAATGGTAAGAAAGACCATAAATGGATATTAACAGGAAAGAGACTGAGGAAGAAACTATGGCAGACTAAACAGATTCTACGAAATGTCTTTAAAAACTTCGGTGGAAATTTATAGTCTTATGCTTTAGAATGACAAATAGAGCCTGTGTAGTTAAATGATTGTGTCAGTTTAAGTGAGAATCACCCAACTAAATTGGATCAGCATAGTTCTAGGTGTGGCTGAAGGGATTCATTGAAGATGTGCTGGGATTCACTGGGTGTGAGCAACAGCAACCAATAAACAAGCTTGCTATCTGATTGCCATAAGAGGAAAGGCAGGAGGGCCCACTTGTTTCTTAGAGGAGCTCCAATCTTCATCTTAGGCACTGTCACCCAGCTTCCAGCACAGTCTCTTCATCATCCTGATACAGACTTGCACTGTACATGACAATGAGCTATAGACTTTTGACTGGATCCTTTGCCTGTCCAATGCACATTGATGCAGGGTGCTCTGTCAGCAATTCTTCATGACACCACTTTTGCTGAGGGGAGGAGTTAAAAATACACCGTTCCTCAGAATGTAACATTCAGAGTGAATGAGAATTACAGCATTTCTGATAGTTGTCCATCATGCATGAGCTAGTCATACTTGTGCAATTTAAAAAGTATATGAACTTTGAAAGATTTGTGACATTTCTAACAGGTACTAATAATCCCAAATATGCACAATATTTTCTTTAAAGGCTTCATTTTTAGTATATGTAGTTTATAAAGAGTTAATTATAGGGCCAGCCCAGATAGCTCAGTGGACTAAAGCACCTGCAGGCACAGGGATCAGGGCTGGATATTTGATCCGTGGTATGCTGTGTCAGGCTCACAAGTCCGATCTACATGGTGAGACCCTGTAGATCCTGTACTAAATACAATAAATAAATAGAGTTAAAGCCGGGCGTGGTGGTTCACGTCTGTAATCCCAGCACTCGGGAGGCTGAGGCAGGAGGATCGGTGGGAGTTCGAGACCAGCCTAGGCTACAAAAGTGAGCTCAAGGCTAGCCTGAACTGCATAGCGAGACCCTGTCTCAAAAAGACAAAAAAAAAAAGTTAATTACAGGTCCAGATAAAGTTCAGCTGCCCCCATCACAGTAGCAGCTCTAATCCGTAGAGTCCTTCGACACTTCTGCCATACTGGTCAAGCCAATTCTGATATAGCCCTTTATTAGTAGCCAGGTATCCAGGCCAGAAGTTTGAAATTATCTCCCCACCCTCCTTTTAAAATGTATTTATTTGAGACAGGATCTTGCTATACAATTCAGACTCAGTGATCTTTTTGTCTTATCCTCCTTTAGTATTGGGATTACTGACATGTACCACCTTGCTCAGTTTTAGAGCTGGTACCACACCACCCTGGGGTTCTGGGGTCAGCTCAATATGCAGTACAGGGCATCAGACTCAGGTTCTTGCTCTTGCTAGGCAGGCACTTAGACCACTGAGCTAACTCCCAGCCCTCAAAAATTTGAAATTCTAAAAGCATGTTTAAAGGATATATAAAACTATGTATGATAAAGATAGTATTCCATATGAAAAGCAGAAAAATACATATGCTTTCATAAATAGTCCTGAAAAAAACTGCTTAACTTCACTATCAGTGAAAGGAAATAGTTAATATTTCTACTTTTTGCCCAAATAGATTTTTTGTAGATAGATAGCAGGAACTAAGGGAAATTATAAATGAATTTGAGGGCTGGGAAGATAGCTAGGTGGTCCAAGTGCTTCCCTGGCAAGTGCAAGGACTAGAGTTAGGTACCACATGCTGTGCTGGCCCAGGAATCAACCATGCTGGTCATGAAATAAGGTGGTGGCACATGCCTGTAATCCCAGTGCTGGGTACATTGAGGCAGGAGGATCACTACCAGTCCGAGCTGCATAGGGAGACCCTGTACCAAATAAATAATTTTAAAAAAAATAAATGAAGTTGACAGATTTCAGCATAATAAAGTGGCTATATTTATTTAGGCAAAAGTGAAACTATAAAAAGATATACCAGTGAATTTTTTTTTTTTTAATATGCCATACTTTTTATTGCAACGTGGCCATTTTTGTGAGGGTAGGGAGTTTGATCTTAAAACAATGTTCCATTTAAGGCTCTTTTATACAGAAATTGCCATCATGACTGATATTCAAATTGTCTTTAGTGTTGCAAGACTCACGTGGTAAACTACACTTATTCAGTAGTGTACACTTAACAAAAAACACAAAGGCATTAGTACTCTAACAGCTATTGAAGATATGCAGGTAACAGGAATGAACACTGAGGTACAAGGATAAACTGACGACACAGTTAATGAAACTCAATTGGCATTAAACTCAGTACAAAAAAAAGTGCTTTTAATGCATATTGTTATATTTATGCTGCCATGTCACAAAAATAGGCTTACCAAGGCAGGTGAGGTGTATGGATGCTGAGTGCCTCACAGAACTGCAATCAAGTGCAACTATAAATAATACTGAAAAGTTTACCATCTGACCAGTGGCTAATACTTTCAAGGCGTTCAATTAGCTTATCCTCTGCAGTATTCTAAGCTATTCACATTGACAACCACATTCATTGTAGTGCTTGCAGCAAACGAGGCATGTAACCAGTAGTTTTGGCTAAAGATGGGAAGGCATTCCTTAGGCTGTACATAAAAATAACCATGTTAAAACAGTCTGATGGCAATCACTGACAAGCTGCTTAAATGAATGGTATCTCCTTCATCCATTGTGTTGGAAGAGTCCAGTGGAGTCCAGTGGAAAAGGAAAAAACCAAAATCTAATACTATTCCAATGGACTGAGCTGGAAAAATGAAAGCCCCTTGAGAACCAGATGGCATTCAACTGTCATGAAATAAGGGAAACCCTTCCAGTGAAACTACTACATTGCCTCCCAATTTCTCTCCAAGTGTTGAACGGTCCTTAATATCATCCAAGCCATTTACTTGCCACTCATGTTTAATACCTGTAAATTTCTTTTTAATGGCATCTTTAGAACTAGCATAAATCATCTTGCTTTTTAATGGTGCACTTTCAGGAGCCCAGAATATAAATACTAGGTCTTCTTTCTTAGACTCTTTTGTTTCGTATATGGCATCGTACAAAGCATATCTGCAATCATTCAGAGGTAGCAACTTCACAGAAGATGTGTAGGGGTCCTCTACAGTATCACCAATGTCACCCACCAAGATCTGCTTTGCTTCCTCTACAATTTTTTGTCTTTTGTCATCACTTAAACAGAAGAGAACCGCTTTCTTTCGCTTTTTGATCTCCTCTTGGGTAGAAGATTTCCTTACTTTCATATCATTAAAAACTTTGATGACTTCATCATCCACTGTAACTCCAGATGCCTCCGCTGCCCGACCCAGGTTAAGACGGCGGGCTTTTTTTTTTTTTTTTTTTTCCAGTGAATGTTTTGAAACTTAAATGAACAAGTCAAAAACAACAGCAGAAAATATATTCATATAAAACTAAGAAAGAGTTCTAAGATACCAGTTTATCTGATAAAAAAAAGTACATAAATAGGCAATAGGCCTCTGAAAGTTGTTCAAATATAATCACTTAAATGCAAATTAAAACAATGATTTTACATATGCGATTAGCACGGATTTTCTTTAAAGCTAAAGGGAAAATTGCTGAACTTCCTAGAACATGGATACCCAGTAAATCTGCTTAGGGAATGTAATTTGATACAACCTTTTTGAGATACTGACAGAATAGTTAGGTTGTAGGCCTTAGAGCAGTGGTTCTGAACCTTTCTAATGCCATGACCCCACAATACAGTTCCTCATGTTGCGGTGACCCCCAAACCCAAAAATAATTTTGGTGGCTACTTCAAAACTGTAGTTTTGCTACAGTTATGATTTGGAATGGCTTTAGGTGACCCCTGTGTTTTGGTTGTTTGACCCTCGCCAGGGTCGTGACCCACAGGTTGAGAACCACTGTGAGTAATGCCAGCCATTTACAACTTTTTAAATCTGAATCCTTCCATTAACCTCTCACTTGGCCTATCTTGAACAAATCCGCTTTGTTAATATGAGACACCTGCACTCCAACCTAAAATTAAGGGATTTACTTTCTTTTATTTGGCTCGATAGAATTTCCTAGCATTCTATGTTTACCAAAACATGCAGTTGCACCTGTCAAAATTAGTATTTCAATTGTTAGTGGATTACAACGTAAGCATACCTAAATCCTCTCATATTTCATTCATTGTCAAGAAATATCCGGCTCTGAGAAAAAGAAAGTAAAAACAGTGAGAAACTCATATTTCTCCGTTGTTTAGCATCTCTAAAATGACCCCATTTTTGTGTTTTATTTTATCTTAAAAATTACTGTTATTAAATATATTTGTTCACTGCTAAATCACCGTAGACAACACTTTGTTGACTTAGGTGTTTGGTCTCACTGAAGTGGCCTCTGCTTGTTACAGGACCATGGATTTGCTGTACTAAAGATAGCAAAGATTGATTAATGTGTTAAACTTGGATAGAGAAAGATGACATTTCCCAAATTCAGTAAAAGCATTATAGAGCACAACTATAAATGAAGTTATTCGTTTTCATACTAATAGAGACAAATTTATTTTAGCTACCTGCATCATGTTGCCACTCCTTAGCAAATCCTTAAGATAAATACAAGTGTTCAAATGGGGCAAGAAAGCTAGGTGACAATAATAACTGATAAAATGGCTGGCACTGTTTATGTGTTTGCTTTATCCCAGGCACTGTTGTAAGCCCATTATGTGCATGCGTGTGTTTATACCAGCATTTAACCTTAACAACAGCCCATGGGGACTAAACTTAATCACTAGCTCACATACAGCAGTTGAAGCAATTTAGGCAGTTTCTTACCTGTGTTAAGATCCTACAAATAGAAAGTGATAGAGTTAGGAAGTGAAAGAAATAATTGACTGACTCCTTAGAAATTTTCTGCTAATCTACAAATAGATGCAACTGAATTTAATGAACAAATTCTGTTATAATAAACTATACATCTATATATTTTTTTGAGTATGAGGATACTATGTGTTAGGCATTTGTTCACTTGAATTAACAGAAGAAAATCCCTTTAAATTTATCTGATGTTCTCAAGGCCAGCCTGAACTGCATAGTGAGACCTTGTCTCAAAAAGAGAAAAAAAAAAAAAAAAAAATATCTGATGTTGACAACCATGTTACTACCCCTCTGTTTTGGTTTCACTTTGATTTCAGAGTTGTAAATTCATTTTTGCCTGGGAGATACATTTCAAATTTAGCTACTTTCAAACAGTGCAGTTTTCTTGGGAAAGTAAGTTTTGCCTTTTAGTTATTTTTCCTGAGGTAAAAAACAGCCATCTCAATGAATTCTGATGCTTTATGAAAAACAAAGAACTTTGAAAAAGTTTTTTTTTTTTTTTTTTAAAAGAAGTAGAGGTTTGCTTTGTATCTACCTGGAAACAAGATGTGATCTACATTTGGAGAGACCTTAATCTTTCCGACTCCATAAATAACCTGAACCCTGATTTTTTCAAACTTTTCTGGAAATACTGAACTTAAATCTCCAAAAGAGATTTTTGGATTGTTATTATACTACATATTGTTATTGTCAAAGTAGTAGTTCCAAATGAATCCATAGGCTGCAAACAGTATACCTTGCCCTTTGCAATGTTTTTTTTTTTAAAATATATCAATATATTAGGATGAAAAACACTTTTGACACATCGTAGTTGACATCAAAAATAATTTTACCAGTCACTTTCAACCTTCAGCTGCCAATTGTATTACTTAGCCCAAGTCTTCTATTCAAGAAAGTCCTCAGTGTTTTACAAAAGATAAAAAAGATGGTAAACAGCACCCTTCATGAGGTCACACCAAAAATGAAGCACTTGATATGCCGTGACAACCTCTGTGGGGCTCAATACCCCAGGACTCAGTGGTGTGCCATGCTGAGATGCCTACACAAATACTTGCGTGGTAGAGCCACAGCCATTTGAGGGAAAACAACTGGTGAAAGACTAGGATAAAGGAATGAATATTCTCAAAATTACTCTCAATGCCCCAAGCATGCTTTTTAGATCCCTTTCAGCCTTGAAAGTGCAGGGCAGCAAAATCAATTTTCTTCAGAATAGACAAAAAGGCTGAGCAGCTGAACTGCCTCAGCCACTGGGCGGCCTGCGAGGAAAAGAATGTTAATAGGGATTTTGGGGAAAAGTTCGAGGACTTCAGAGTGAGGAGTGCAGTGTGCAGTTTTGTCAGGGAGGAGATTGGAGCTACAGCATCTGTTCTGACCCCATTCTCCCTTGCTGATGCTGGGAAGACCTTGGAGCTTTTGGGTTGAACTAGACCTGAAGACCAGTTTAACGATGTTCTTTTTCTCGACTTGTGAGTAAAAGTAGTTTTTGAAGCACAAATTTTGAAGATGCCCCAAGCTCAAAACGGTAGTTCTCACAAAGCCTGAGAAAGACAGACGAGAGTGGGATGCTGGCTCTGAGGAAGCTACAGTAGGCAGCTAGCATCATGTTTTGCCAGTTGGTGACGCAGGAAGACCGGAGGTCGCATCTGACTAGAGCACACTTTCAGCTGCAGCCCAGACTGGCACCTGCCCTGGAAGCTTGCTGAGCCTGACATTGACATTGGCCAGTTTTGAGTTGGCTTTGCCTTCCTCAGAGCATAGTGGCAGAGCTCCACTTCCAGAAAGACTTTCTTCTAGAAGAGCTAGTTCACCCTTCTCCCATCCCCAAGATTCTGCTGCTGCACACCTAGGCAAAGGTTTGCTCTCTAGAGTTTCAAATTCAAGAATCAGCTTAGGGTTTGGCTCTTTACTGTCTCCTCGTGCACCCCATTCAGGAGCCGTACAAAAAGAGCTCACTGGGAGTGGGCACTGTGTCTTTCTTAGGTGACTTCCCACTCTGTACCTGGCAAAGCTTAGGTATCCAGTCCTGGAGCATCTGAATGAGTGCCTCAGTTCTTTGAATTTGGCGGTCCTGCCCATGGGAGCATCCTGCGGACAGGTGCCAGCAAACGCTCTTACCTGGAGAGAAGTAGAGAAGGGGAAAGACCTGCAAATTTGCAGGCACAGGAATGTATAGCCATTTATTAAAAGGGTGCATCCACCTCCAGTATGAAGAGTCTGGGGAAATTGAGTGAATAACCAGAAGTTGGCTTGTTCCATTTCACCATTTACTATTGAGAGCACAAGACACCAGAGACGGTCTAAATCCCCAGACTCCCGGAAACAGCGGAAACAGCGGATCCACAGATGCAACAAAGTGTACACAAAAGGTTCTCACCTGAAGGCTCACCAGAGGACACACACAGGGGAGAAACCTTACAAGAGCACCTGGGAAGGCTGCACCTGGAAGTTAACCCGTTCGGATGAACTGACGAGGCATTACCACAAACACACAGGAGTGAAGCCATTCAACTGTGCAGACTGCGACCGCAGCTTTTCCAGGTCAGACCACTTGGCCTTGCACCGCTGGAGGCACATGCTGGTGTGAGGAAGGCTTGCTGTCCAGCTGGGCATCAGAGCTGGATCTCCGCAAGGCACACATTCAGCAGGGCTGAATCCCCTACACAGTGTTAACACAAAAGGGCGTCACCATCCTACGATGTCTGAAACCTGAGCAGGAACAAGAAGGAATACTTCTCTCTCGGTCTGAAGGTAACTCCCATCCTGCTTGCTCAAGAGATATCCTCACGCTGGCCTGGGAGTTCAGCAACAAATGCTGAAGAGATAGGCATTGTTCTCCATGCTGTGTCCTCTGCCATTTACAGATGTTTGTAGCCTGTACATTTTCTGAGCTGTCAAACATTTTGTTATCAATACCTTAAAGGTCATCAGCCACAAATTGATGGCTAGAGCAAGACCTTTTAAGTTTGGATAAATCTCTCATCATACCCACCCTTTGCCCCTTTAAAAAAAAAAAAAAAAAAAAAAAACCTGAGTTCTTAAGTAAGCTAGAACACACATCCAGTCAATTACCAGCAAGCAGCATGAACGTAGAAGGGAAGAAGTTGTTGGCGAGGTTCCATTGCCTGAAAATAAAGGCACCCTCGAGCAGCTCCATGCAGTAGTGCTGGCAGCATCTAGATAACACTCCTGGCTTGTCATCATGCCATGCCCTGAGGAAAGCCAACATTGAATCTCTCATTTGTTTGTTATTGATTGTTTTCATTTTGTTTCGATTCTGTTGTGTTCATCTGTTGGAGCGGAGGGGCAGTGACATTTCAGTGGGTCTAGTCTTGGTCTCCTCCCTGCCATGGACTGGCGCAGAGGTGTTCTGTAGTTGAATAGGAAAAGCCTGATTAAATGAAAACTACTGCCCCACTTCAAATTACAGTGTTCTGTCACCTAGGCATCATTTCTTCCTACCCCTAGTGTTTGATTACAAGGAATCAGGGGGAATAAAACTTTCTTAGACACACTGAGACACCAAGAGAAGATGTGGGGCTGCCCAGGCAAAGTCAGTGCACATGAAAAATCAGACAAAGCAGAGATGGAAATAATGTGTCTCTTGAGGAGAAAAGCAATAATGAATAAAAGGACTTTTCTACAATAACTTCTTTGAGGACTCATGTTACCCATTTTCCTACTTACTAAAGGGATTGTAAAAAACACCTCAGCATTTCAGATGTCTTGGTTACATTTACAGAACTGAGGTCATCTTTCTGCTGTTTGTTGTCCTGCTTGGTTGAGTACCACAATTAAAGATTATGCTCCCCTTTAAGAAAAAAGAATAGATAAAAAAATGCCTATGAGATTAGTAGTTTTATAGTATTTTTTAATTGTGTCCTGTTTGCTTGAATTCCTTTCCTTTCATATTCCCTTGCATGGTACTCTGCTGAAGAGGTAGGTTTTATGTCTGCAACATGTCCGTCTCCACATCAAAGTTGCTATTCATTGCCTTTTACATTGTAAGACTAAATGGCATAGAGAAGAAAAGATGAAATGGAAAATTCTGTGCTGTATTTCCAGTAACTTTCACCTTACAGAACTATAAGCCCCTCCCCTTTTACAGGTACTGCCACTTTTGTCCCTCTTTCCACTGCAGACTAATTAGGGAGGCGCCTAGAAGTATAAATTTACAATGTACACAGAAGGAGTTCCTACACTGGTCAACAGCTAGAAAATCTCAGTTTTAGGCTGAAGTCTGAACAACAGGTAAGTATTTTTCATTACAATGATAATAATATCCAGATCCTTAGTTTGTAATTTTATTAATATGTATTTCCTTCATAGGAAATAGAAAAGAGATAAAATTCATCTGATATGAAAAGCATATTAAAAAAGAAAAGCATAAATCATAATTATGTTTAGAGAAAAGGATATATTTTTGTTTTGTTGATGCATTTTTATTTTCTTTTTAATTGTTTTGCTATGAAGAACAGAAATCATTCCCATTGTATTACAGGCACAAATAGAACCAAAAAAAAAAAAAAAAAAGAGAGAGAGACTCATCTCTAAATAAAAAGCCTTTTGTATACAAAAAATAACTAGTATTGGATTGCAAATGCTTAAAAAGACACTCTTTTTTCCTTCATTAAAAATGTCCACCATTATATTTTAAATAGTATATTATATATAAAAGCAGATCTTATGTTTTATGTGTAAGAATCAAAAGTTTCAGGTCAGAGAGAGAGCTCAGCAGCATAAGCACCTGCCTGGCAAATGTAAAGTCCTTGGTTTGATCCTCGGCACCAAAACAAAAAAATAAAATTAAAAGTTTCTCAAGAGAGACACATGCTGTCACTGAATGATTAAAATATTAATAAAATACTTTAAGGGCCCGGCAGCATGGCTCAGTGGTCTAAAGCCCCTGCTTGGGGAAGCTTGGGCGGCTTCAGGGACCGCGGTTCCATCCCTGGCACCACATGCTGCGCCAGCCCTGCCTTCGGGGTGGGCTGAGCCAGCCATAAAAATGAGTGAATAAACAAACAAAGGTTCTGAAACAAGAAATAAATAAATAAATAAATAAAATACTTTAAATTTACCAATGAACCTTCGAATGTTCCAAAGAAATTTAGCAAATAGAATTATTCTCCTTGACAGAGACTTTCAGTTTGTGAGTCTTTTCTTAATAATTTGGTTAAGAGTTACAAACCTTTACCTCTGTATTCTAGAAGGTATATTAAGTATGGAGAACTTGTAATTGAGGATATGACATTTTGATTGATCTTGTTTCTTTCAGAGTTACTAGTTGTAACTCTGACCTTTTGAATAATTCAAAAATATTTCTACATTTTACTTTGTGGCATTTAATAAAATAAATCTTTGTGTTTAATGGAAGATAGCTATAAAATTCCACTGTTTACTACGATTTTTAAATACTATCCGTGTTACATCACATTACAGTATCCTCTAAGACTCTGTCTTTAATTTGTCACTCTGAATACTTACTGATTTCCAAGAACTTAGTCTAGAAAAATACATTGGCACTTGATCATGGAGGACTTGTAAATAAGAAAGCTTTAGAGAGTACATCAATGAGAAAGCAAGCAAATGCTAGGGAAAAAAATAATGATAATGTTATGGTTTGTGTCATGCAGTCATGGGGCAGGGACTTCTAGAGTTTGAGATTAACTCATGATCCACTGGCATTATGGGTGATCCAAGGATGGTATTATGAGTCTGAGTACTGTTGGGATTATGGGTGTGGCCTGAGGCAGAGAGCCTGAATGTAATATAAGAGAGCCAGACAGACAGACTTTCTCTGTTGCTGTTGTTGCCCAGTTGCTGTTGTTCCTATTCTACTGCTATGTACTGCTACTCTCTGCCATGTTCCAGTCTGCCTTGGAGCAGCCAAATATGGACTGAAACCTCAGGTAGCTGTGAGGTAAATAAACCTTTTTGGGTTTTGGGTGTCAGGTATTTGTCCCAGCAATGAGGGAAGAGTAACTGAGACAGGCAATGATATAGTACATTATGCAATGAAATTAATCAGTTGTTCATTTCTGTTAGCTACTAGAAAATTTACATGTGTTCTCACCTCCTGCAAATACAGTTGGTTCTCATTATTTATGTTGCTACAGTATAATGAAAAAGCAGGAAAATAGCATAAAGGTAATAATAATAATAATAAAATTTGTTTTGAAGGTGCTAGGTGGGACAGCTGCTTATAGCTTAAGTACTGAAAAAGCCAGGTATGGTGGTGCACCCCTGTAATCCCAGCACTTGGGAGGCTGAGGCAGGAGGATCCGTGTGAGTTCCAGACCAGCCTGGGCTACAAAAGTGAGCTTAAGGCCAGCCTGAACTGCATAGTGAGACTCAATCTCAAAAATCCCAAGAAAAAAAAGTGCTGACACAAGAAAGCAGAGTGTATTGTGCCCTACTCAGCCTTAGCTGGAAATGTGTAGACAAAGTATTTTACTACTTTGTGCCTTCTGTAAACAGCTGCCAAACTACAGTGTTGTAGTGATTTGTGGGTCACAAGTTAATTTTAATAATTAAATTTTCAAATATGAAATCTATGAGTAAGAAAGATCAATCATATACAAAGTATTCCATACACTCTGGATGCTCACTTCACTCCTTTTTTTTTTTTTTTTTTTTTTTTTTTGAGACAGGGTCTTGCTAAGCAGTTCAAACTGACCTTGAGCTCACTTTTGTAGCCCAGGCTGGTCTCGAACTCCTTCTGCCTCAGCCTCCCAAATGCTGGGATTACAGGTGTGCACCACCATGCCCAGCTGCTCACTTAACTCTTAATTCTATATTCTTTCCCTATCTTTTTTTCCCTTTGTCTAAATTTTTAGCTTAAACTGAAATTTTCTTTATATTTTATATATTTCTAAAATGGTTTGGGGCCCGGCAGGATGGCTCAGTGGTCTAAAGCGCCTGCTTGGGAAAGCTTGGGCAGCTTCAGGGACCGCGGTTCGATCCCCGGCACCACATGCTGCGCCAGCCCTGCCCTTCGGGCGGGCTGAGCCGGCCATAAAAATGAGTGAATAAACAAATAAAGGTTCTGAAACAAGAAAAAAATAAATAAAATAAAATACAAAATTCTTTAAAAAAAAAAAAAA
>PVJA010015529.1:0-45180 GCA_004027025.1 Myocastor coypus
TGATATTAACTTTTGTCTTTGTTAGCCAGTTCTGCTGTTTCCGTGTCACCTTTCCCCCTTTTAACAGAGAGAATACTCACGTGTACTATTCTCCATGCAGGTCACGTTCAGTATGCTGGAAATTTACAATGAACAGGTAACAGAGATTACATTTTCTTTTCTCTTTTTCTTCAGTGGTGGGAGGCAGTGCTGGGGATCTCCTCCAGGGCCTCGCACCTGTGGAGCACGTACTCACCTGCCAACTTACACTCCTAGCATTAGAGATTGCATTTCCTGACAAAACTGAGAGGCTTTTTCCACCCTGTCGACCCTCAGGGAGTTCCAGTTACTTATCCTCCAGTAAGCCCTTTATCCTGGATTTCCTCCCCAGCTCCAAGTACTTTTATGTTTAGTGCCAGGTATGGCTTTCCTCCTGCTCCTTCCTTCCTTCCTTCCTTCCTTCCTTCCTTCCTTCCTTCCTTCCTTCCTTCCTTCCTTTCTTCCTTCTTTCCTTCCTGTCTTTGTTCTTCCCTTCTTTGCTTCCATGATGGCAGTGCTGAAGTAGAATCCAGGGCCTACTATGCACTAGGCAAGTGCTCTACTATGGAGCTGTATCTGTAGGCCTTTTTAATTTTTTATTTTGAGACAACGTCTCACTAAGTTGTCCAGGCTGAGCTGGAATACGCGACCCTCCTGCCTCAGCCTCCCAGAGTGCTCCGATATGGCCATGTTCTGCTTCTCACTGGACAAGCTGAGATAAGGGTAGCTGCTTCCTGACCTTTCTCAGGAAGAGGTAGAACTTGTTTGGACTGTAGCTCCTCCTGGCTTGCTTGAATGTGCTGCTTGCTTTGTGCCTGCTGCCTGGAGACCTCTGCATGGCGCTTCCTGTGTTTGCCTCTGCGCATTCATTAGAACTGTTTCCTCGCTGTCACTGCAGGGTGAGATATCATTCCTTTCCTTGGACTCGCTGTTTCCATTTCTGAAGCACCTAAGTGCTAGTTCATCCTTCCACCTCCCCACTTTTCCAAGCAAAGTTTCTAAAAGCATCTTTTAAAGTCAGACAGGGCCGACCAAATAGCTCAGCAGGGGCAGGGAGACAGCACAGGGGCACAAGTGCCTGCCTGGGAAGTGCGAGATCTTGAATTTGATCCCCAGTTCTGGGAAAGAAAGAAAGAAAGAAAGAAAGAAAGAAAGAAAGAAAGAAAGAAAGAAAGAAAGAAAGAAAGAAAGAAAAAGAAAGAGGAGCTGGGTGTGGTGGTGCACGCCTGTAATCCCAGCACTTGGGAGGCTGAGGCAGGAGGATCAGTGCTTGTTCGAGACCAGCCTGGGCTACAAAAGTGAGCTCAAGGCCAGCCTGAACTGCATAGTGAAAGAAAGAAAGAAAGAAAGAAAGAAAGAAAGAAAGAAAGAAAGAAAGAAAGAAAGAAAGAGCAAGCAGACTAGGCTACACAGTTAATGTCCTATCTTAAAGCACCGGCAAGCAGGTGCAGGGGCCCTGGGGATTCAATCCCTGGGCCTGCCGTGCCAGCTCTGCCCCCTGGGTGCTCTAAGAGAGCAATTGAGACTGAGTGTGGTGGCACCTGCCTGTAAGCCCAGTCCTTGAGAGGCTGTAGATAGGCGGATCGCTATGAGTCTGATCTAGTGGCGAGACCCTGAACACCCTATAGACTCTTCCTAAAATACAAAAAAAAAAAAAGAAAAAGAAAAAGTTAAGTCAGACAACTGCAGATACTGAGAGTCTTGTCCCCTCCCTCCCTAGCTCTGACCAGGGTCAGCCAGCTCTTTAGGCCTCTCCTGGCCAGCATCCCCTGAGTGCTGCGTATGTGCTGGGGTTTGTGTGGACAAAGACAACCCTCTGCTTAAAATGCACAGTTTGGTTGAAGTACTCAAAAATAATAAAGCTACATTTCTAAAGTTTTCTAAATTAATTTTTAAAATTAGGCTTCTGGTTTCACTAGTTACAACTGATTTTCCCCTATCTTCTTGCTGACTTATTTATTCCCTGTTTCTTACTTAGTTCCCTTATGAGGTTGTCTAAAGCCCAGATAAATTTAATCTTTACTCATTCACCCAGTAAATGTTTATTGAATACCTATTGTATCATAGGCAGGGATGGAGCAGTAATGTTTCCTTGAAATTTACATTGTTCACGTTGCTTTGTTCTACAGATAAGAGATTTGCTCTCTAGAACCAAAAAGCCTGGGGGACTGAAAGTCCGGGAAGATCAACACCTGGGCTTTTATGTGGAAGGTCTGAAGTCTGTGCCTTGTGCGAGCTATGCACAAATTGAAAAGCTGATGGAGCAAGGGGCAAGAATCAGGACCACAGCTTCCACCAACATGAACACCAGCAGCAGCCGGTCCCACATGGTCACCACCATTCGGTTCAAGCAGGTGAGTGTGGTGAATGCGCTAGTCCTACCTTCCCGTAGGAGTGACCTCTGCCAGGATGCCAGTGGCACTGTGTGGTGAATGCTATGGAATCTTCTAGATCTGACTTGTGGGTTCAGGTGGCCACTTCTAAAGTCAGAAAGCAAAAAAAGAGAGGTCTTGTCCTGGCCTAAGTTAGCCATGACTGGTAGTGGGGTGGTCCTACAACCTACTACAGCCCCAAATGCCCACAGTTGGGTGTTTTCTTTTTTGGGGGGGGAAGGACCAGGGTTTGAACTCATGCCCTTGCACTTGCCAGGCAGGCACTTGTGCCATGGAGCTATCTCCCCAGCCCCATTTGGCAGTTTTCTCTAAAGTAAATTCTGTGCACTGAGGAAAAAAATTGACCCAGGAGTAAACTGAAGATTTTTAGTGTGACTCCCTGGTTTATGTTGGAGAATTATGTTAGAAACAGATCTGTGCATCCAATGCATACGGCCAAGCTTTCAGAGCCATGAGCCTTGGGCTCAAGATACTGCAGTGTGTCTTTGACTCCTGGAAGTACCAAGATAAATTCTTTAGAACCAACTATTCCATTAAGAAAATCAGTCCTAAGTTTTTGAACAAACACTCCACTAAGTAAAGTCTTTGAGAGTGGACTTTTCTCCTCCACCTTCCTTGGTGGATATCAGGGAGTGATCTACACAATATCCTGTTTGATCTAGACATGATTATTCCAAGTTTTGGGTGAGCATAATGTTAGCAACCATTGTACCACCTCTGTCCACCAAGTCACAGTACCAGCAATAAAGTGGTAATCAATGAAATGGACAAACACTGGACCATGTCTCACTCTTTCACTTAACAGTTCTAAGACTTTTGAGAAATAACTTCATCTCTGACTTCAGTTTCCTCTTCTATAAAAATGGGATGAATAGTTTCTACCCAGGAATATTTGGAGGCCTCATTGAAATACTGCATTTTAAAGAACTTTGTAAACTTTTGAGTGCTGTTCCCTTGCCCTTATCATGTTAGTAAAATGCATAAGCTTTATGTCTAGGGAACTTTAAGTGAGGGCTAGGCTTCTTAGCCCTTGCCTGTAGCCACAGCTACTCAGGAGGTTGAGGGAGGAGGATAGCAAGTTGGAGGCCAGAGATGCAGCTCAGCGCTGGAGCACTTGCCTAGCATGTTCAAGGTCCTGGGTTCAGTCCTCACTACCCAAAACAAACTAACAAAAAGATGCCTGTATCCATGCTTTGCTATGCTACTTATTAAGTTCTTACGTTAGGGACAAGGAAAGACATGAGTTGAGTATTTAGCACTGTGCTGCCAAGTTTTCCATGGCATCAGCAGAACCCCTCCCACTACATGCCCAGCAGGCGTTAGAGCCATTGCATGTATTATCTTGGACCCTGGCCCGCGACTCTCAGTAATGTAGCACTGTTACCATTCTACAACGGAGAGTCGGCCCCCACAAAAGTTCAGTAGCCTGCCAGGCAACCTGTGGAATTCTAAAATTTGTGTTTGTTTTACAGCACATTTAGGATTGCATACAGGCAGCATGCAATCTTAAATGGTGCCTTATTCAGCAGATTTTACACACCAGCATATTTTTTAGAGTCTGTGGACAATAGATACACTAGAACTACCACTGGTACCCACTGCTGCCTTGCAAAAGAGCTTTGCAGAAATGGGAAGGGGCAGTGAGGCTCTTGGGCCTGGTCATTCTGTAAGATGCCATGATAAAGAGGATTTTTTAAATGAGAATTTTTTTTTAGTCTAAACTAAACTACAGTAGAAGAACTACTTAAGCATGTATACTAGGTTGACTTCCCACACAGTATATAGCACTCTAACAGACCATCCGGATGTGTTTCTACAGGTTTTTCTAGACAGAGCTCTTACCAAAGAATCCAGCATCAATTTGGTGGATTTAGCAGGAAGTGAAAGACAGAAATCTTCAGGATCTGAAGGAGACAGACTGAGGGAAGGATCGCGAGTTAACCTGAGTTTAACCAATTTAGGAAATGTTATCAGGTATGTGTTATAAGCTAACTTGAGTGGCCCCTTCTTGGACCATGCCAGCACTTTAGGAGCTGCTTGTCCTCTGACTCACCCGCCCAACCCTAAACTATGCAGTGTGCTAAGCCTTTTAGAGACAGGATACGACTCCAGGTGTCCCAACACTCAAAAGCCTTTTAGAGACAATATGCGAGCCAGGTGTCCCAGCGTGCAAACCGAAAATTGACTTAACCCCTGCCCTAGTTGACACAAGCCCTCCTACCCAAAACAAACTCTGCCTTTTGCTCTTGTTTGGCCAGAACTATTTTCTTACCTTTATTTGACTGAAACTTTGTATCTCCCCCTGTTGTAAGCTGACTTCCATACCTCTCTCTGTAACAAACTTTGTGATTGCTATATTGTAAAACCTTGTCCTCCCTATGAACCCCAACCCTGGTCACAGATGGTTTCCCTAATAGGAGACATGGCTAGTGTTGACTGCCCTTTCTGATTACAAGAACAAAAGAAAACTCCTGGGGCCTGCAACATCTCCTTTCCCTCCCTAACCTAGGTGCCTAAGTCTTGACCACTCCCAAGGTCCTCTCTTTCCCCCAGCCCTGTGGTTTCTCCCTTTAAAATCTTTGTTTCACCTCAACATGCTGCTTCATTCCCCTGGCCCACAGGAGAGTGTGGCTGCTGAGCTCAGCTAATAAAGTGCTCCACATTTTCTTTCTGGTTTTGGGTCTTTGTTTTCTTTACAACATGCAACAGTATTTAATGGATAGATAGGCACTAAATATTTCTTGTTTGCACACAGTGGTGCCCACCTGTAACCCCAGCTCAGAAGACTGAGACAGGAGGATCTCAAGTTCAAGGCCAGCCCGGGCAACTTAGGGAGCCCCTGCTCAAAAAAAAAAAAATAAAGGGTTTGGGACTATCTTAGTCACTTTCTTCTCACTGGGACAAAACACCCAACAACTGCAATTTAAAGGAGGAAAGCTTTATTTGGGTTTGTGTTTCAATCTGTATTTCGCAGGCATAAGCAAGAATTGCAGCATGCGGAGCCTGGGCAGAGGACAGCTGCTCACATGATGGCATAGTGCTGGTTGGGGCTAAGGGTGTGAGTTCTATGCCTGCCCTAGGGTGGGCAGGCTGCATACAACGTAATGGATGGAAAGACGCTTGGCTTCCCCCTGCCGCTTTTGCTGTCTTCTGAGCCTATGAATAATTGCCCCTCTGCCATGTGCTATGCTGCCTGGAGCTCCCCAAGGATGGACTGAAACCTGTACAAATTGAGCTAATAAGCCTTTCCTCTCTCAACTTGGGGGATCAGGTGTTTTGTCTCAGAAGTGAGAAAAGTAGCTACATGATTTTCACTGGTTATCTAATTAATGTTTCTTTAAATCTAATCTTTCTGTCTCTGTCTCTGTCTGTCTCTTCTCTCTCTCTCTCTCTCTCTCTCTCTCTCTCTCTCTCTCTCTCTCTCTCTCTCTCCCTCTCTCTCCAGGATCTTGCTAGGTAATTCAGGCTGAGCTTTGAATTCACTATGCAGGGCTGGCCAAATAGCTCAGTGGACTAAAGTGCCTGCAAGCAGGTGCAGGGGTCAGGGGTTCGATCCCTGGGCCTGCTGTGCTGACCCTGCTCCTCGGCCCTGCTGAGATGGCAGTGGAGACTGGGCATGGGGGTGCATGCCTGTAATCCCAGCTCTTGGAAGGCTGTAAACAGGCGGATCACTATGAGTCTGACTTAGTAGTGAGACCCTGAACACTCTGTAGACCCTTCCCTAAAAAAAAAAAAAAAAAAAAAAAAATTATCACCATATATCTCAAGCTGACCTCAAACTTGTGGCCATCCTCCTGCCTCAGCCTCCCGAATGCTGGGATTACAGGCATACCCTCCTGCACACAGTTCAATCTCTTTTTCATCAACTGCTTTAAAGCTCTTTTTGATGTTCTCTGATTTGGCCATCCTTGCCATCACTGAGCCTCTTGGGACCTCATAGCTTTATGGTTTCCATCAGTTCTGAATAATTCTCAGTATTACCTTTCACATGTCACCCCCAATCTTTGTTTTTCTTCTTATCTCTCTGGAGGCTCTGTGGACTGCCAGGGTCTTCCCACTCTTTCCTCCCTGCTTCTTACCCTTCCCGTTCTGTTCTATCACTGCGGTCCTGGACTGCAGCCTGGGTCATTTCTTTTGAACTAATTTGCTAATTCTAGATATCACAGTGTCTAATCTGCCGATAATCCTGCCCAAGGTGTTTTTCATTTTTATTTTTCTTTTGTAAAAGACGTTTGTTTTTCAATAAATTATCTTAATTTTATAGATTTCTTTTTCCCTTCTTCTGATTGTAATGTCTTACAAATGAGATTTCCTCCTTTCTTTTCTTTACTCCTGCAATGCCAACTCTACCTTTTGCTTTGCTCTGCTTTGCTTTGTTCGAGGTGGGGTCTTGCTATGTTGCCCAGGCTGATCCCAAACTCCTGGGCTCAAGTAATCCTCCTGCCTCCGCCTCCCAAGCAGCTGGGCCTACAGCGTGTCCCCCTTGCCAGGCTCCACACTGGCTTCTTTGCAGTCCCCTCGAGCAGGGTAGGGACTTCTCATCCCCTCTCCTATTAAGGAAGTGTGAACAAAAGACTAGAGAAGGACTTCCTGCCACTCCTGGATCCTGGGTTCGCACCACAGTGCTGCACAAATTAACATCACAGCCCTTGCAGGGTTTAGCTTTTAGTCCCAGCTTTTCTCTGGAGAGGGAGCAGCAGCCCAAGCACTCTTGCTCTGGAGTCTGCAGGAAGCGTCTCTGCTCTTCCGTGCTATCATCAGGGTTAAGGGAGTAGAGGTGGTTCAGGGCTGTCCCCGAGTGATCCCAGGGAGGTGGGTTTCCTCCTGATGCCCTCTTCTAAGCTGTTTGTTTCCCTTCCATCCAGTGCTCTGGCTGATGCCGCCCTGAGGCAGAAAGTCCTGCACGTTCCCTACCGAGACTCTGTTCTGACCAAACTGCTCCAGTCCGCTCTGGGTGGGAACAGCAGAACCACTTTGGTAAAGCCACTTTCTTGCCACATTCTAGACTGATTTGATTATGATGGCTATGGGCACTGCCACTGCGATTACAACTCTCAGTATTCCCACAACAGGGCACTTTGCACGACCCCCTCACACGCCACCTCACACCCCCTGCTACCTTTTCCTCTAGTGTTCGAATGAAGCTTTTCTACGACTAACTCTAATTTTTTTATTATTTTCTGTAATATTTGGGAACAAATATTACTTTCTGTTTTGTATTTGGAGTGCTGGGAACAGAACCCAGGACTGGGTAGGCACTAGGCTACCCCAGCTTGGAATGTATACGACATTTACTACCAGAAAAACAAACAAACAAACAAACAAACAAAAAACTAACAATTTAGAACCCCTGGCAAAGTCATGCTTTCCTCAGCCAGCAGTCACCTCATGGCAAGGCTCAGTCCTGTGGAAAGCAGGCGCGCCATCCGGAGAGCCACTGAGGCAGACATCCTGGCACAGCTCCAGATGACAGCGTCGAGGTCTGCCCTGTCTGTGGGCAGTGTGGACTGAGTTAAAACCCAGGCTGTCTGTTCACTAGCTACAGAGAGGGACAAACCCAGGCAAACCCTGCCTCCCTGGGGGTTTTATTGAAGAGAAAAATGTTCCCTCCTGGGACACGAGAGGCCTTCTCTGCCCCCTAAATTCACAATAGAAAAACGTTCTCTCTCTCTCTCTCTCTCTCTCTCTCTCTCTCTCTGTCTCTCTCTCTGTCTCTCTCTCTCTGTCACTCTCTCTCACTCTCTGAAACAGGGTCTTGCCTCGCTATGCAGCTCAGGCTGGCCTTGAGCTCAGTTTTTGTAGCCCGGGCTGGTCTCAAACTCCACCAATCCTCCTGCCTCAGCCTCCCAAGTGCTGGGATTACAGGCGTGCACCACCACAGCCCAGCTTAATCTCCTAATTGTGCCTATTCTAAAACATTGCTTGAAAGTTACTTGTTTGCCAGTTGTCTGCGGACCTCCACTGGCCATCCCTCAGGAAACTGGAATAAAACTGCCCGTAGGGCTGGGATGTGGGTCTCTGGTAGAGCACTCGCCTAGCATGCCTGGGGTCACCCAGCACTCAGCACCCAGCAGTGGCAGCACAGGCCCACGACACACCCCCTGAAGGTAAGACTAAGTCCAGCAGGCCAAAGCAGCTATGTACACAGTCACCTGAGATCATGAGTCCAACACGGCAACGTTTAGGTGGGTACACTGCAAGATTACTCCTGTAAGGCTGGAAAGGGTTGACTGAGAGCATTAGCCTGTTCTTTAATTATTGTTGCTGCTTGTGGTTTGTAGTGCTGGGAGTTGAAGGACCTTGGCTTCCCTGAGCTTCAGCCCAACCCCCATTACAATGATTTCACGAAGAATTTTAGGGGAAGGAGGCAAGAGGTGACCCTTGATCGTCTCAGGAAGCAAACAAATCAGAGACTGTGCCCCACCAGTCTCCAATCTCAGATGTGGGTAGTGCCAATCTCAATTTTAGCACAGATCTTAAAACCTCACTTTGCCTCACTGCCCCCCCCACCACCACCCTAGAGTGCACTGAGCGGCCACCAGGTCCTGGCGTGGGGGCGCATGCCTATAATCCCAGTGCTGGGAAGGCTGAAAAAAGGAGGATCACTAAGAGTCTGAGCTGTGTAGGGAGACCCTGTGCCAAACACATGAATGATTTTTTTTTGGCTGGCTCAGGCTGCCTTAAGGGTGCGTTGGGTAATTGTCAAGCTAGGGATCCAACTCTGGTCCCCTGTGCCTGAAAAGACTCCTGTGTTGGTAACTGAGGCAATACAAGTGAACAAAATTTAAGGGCATGGGAAAGCTGGGTGTGGTGGTCCACATCTACAGCCCCAGCTCCTCAGGAAACTGAGTAGGATGGCAAATTCGAGGCTAGCCTAGGCAATTTAGCAAGATTGCATTTCAAGATAAAATTGTAAAAAGGCTGGGAATTTCGCCCAAGCCTTCCTGGATTCAGTCCCCACACTGAAAACAAACAACAAAGGCTGAAGGCTTCTTTGCTGGGCTCTTACAGCTCTGGACCTTGAGGGTCCAGGCCCACGCACCATTTGCTGCCAAGAGGCAGGGATGATGTTGTCCCCGAGTCACCACTAGTGACCTGCCCATCTCCAAGTCATCAGGAAGGCTCTGATTCCTGAAAGTTGTTTTCTAAACTCTAGAACCGTGACTGTAAGCTCAATACTCAGACTCGAAGCTATAGATATGGTAGCCAAGGCATGAGCAATTCTCACTAATCTTTGCAATGATAACTTCAGACAATCACTGGAATCCCTGACAAAAATTTCTGGGCCTCAACGCTGAGGACAAGCAGTGTGGTGCTACGGTTGGCGGTGTGGGGCTTAGAGTTAGTCAGTGGTGGATTCAAACTCCACCTCTGCTGGTTGTCAAGGGGTGATCTGGAGCATATTATGTTCTGTGAGCCTAGTTTTCTGAGTTGTAAGGTTTGAACAAACCTGTAAGTTATAAGATGCAAAACTGTTCTGCTTATCAGATGCACTGTTAGCTGTCTTCACATCAATAGTAATAACATCCTATATAAATAATAAAACCTTCAAGGGATGTTTTACAGATCGCAGCCATAAGTCCAGCTGACATCTGCTATGAGGAAACTTTATCAACATTAAGATATGCTGAAAGGTATATTTAAGAATGTTTCTTTACCACAGTGGGCCTGTGTTCTAAATCAGGGAACCTTTTCCAGGGCTCTCCTGCTTGATAGGTTGGCCTGTGGGGTGAGGATCTAGGATCAGAACAAAAGGACTTGCAACAGAGAGGTGAAAGGAAATAAAACAGATAAGAAAAATGATCCTGACCCTTAGGTCCTCGACAGGGAAGGAGTTGTGGTCTCAGATGGGAGGTGCATGGATGCCAATACCGATATGATGCGGAACCGATGTTGTGCGTTTCCCTGTAGTTTCCTGCCAAATACCATGGCTGTTCACATATTCATGCTACACAGGGAGAGAATAGAGCCAGGCAGGCAGTGTCTGTGCTAATAATAAATGAAAATGAGGCAGGGAAGAAATGAGCTTCCAGTGACTCCCTTTGAACATGTTGGCATCCCCTTGGCTTAGTGTCTTGGTTACTTTTCTCTCACTTCTGGAACAGAACACCCAACACCCAAAATGAAGCAAGGAATGGTTATTTATCTCACAGCCTGTGGAAGTTTCAGTACACTCTCAGCTGGCTCCAAGGCAGAGCACCACCTGGCAGAGGGCGGCAGCTCATGGCAGTGGAAAACAGCAAAGAGCACAGGGAGGAGCAGTAGCTGCAGCAGCTAGTGAGCCTCTCTCCCCTCACCTCTGCATGAAGATTATCTGCCCCAGGGCAAGTGTAGCCCTCACACCCATAATTTCAGCATTGGACCAAGAATTAATCACAAACTCTAGAAGCTGCTCCATGACTGTATGAGGCTTTGGGGGGACAACTAGATGCAAAGCATAACACTTGGTTACCTCTTCTGCCAGGGTCCACGCAGAGATTACACTATTTGAAAAAGGCCTTGGAGTCATACGCTCCTCTTCACTGAGGAGGCTCTCATCACCTGCCTCCTGGCCATCATCTGGCCAGGGAAGTGCCCTGCACGCAGTTAGCTCTGGCAGGCATGTCCCACACTGTGCTCTTGCTCTTTAAGGCTCACATCTGAAGCACATCCTTCACCTGCTTCTCCTGAACACCGTGAAAAAGACGAGGATAGCTATGGGTGGAAACCTGCCCCACCAGGTCCCCAGCCCTCCTCCTCACACCAAGGCAGATGCCAAGGAGCTGCCCCTGCAGCTCCAGTCAAGGCAGAGGGGAACTGGACTTTCTCAGTCTAGGAGCTTGGAGTCATGCAAATGAAGATTATTTGTCATCCCTGAGTGTCACTTGTCAGGTCTGAAAGCTTGTTAGTCAGCTAGCTCAGCTCATGCATCTATGTATCCTCAAAAAGAGGCTGAACCTCTAACCTTCTTCTCCCTCATACACCAAAAGACTGAACCCTTTGTTCCTGCAAAGTTCTGCCTGGTGTACATGGGACGCTTGGAGACGAGAGTTACAATTATGCCTCCAAGTGGTTGCCTTTCCTGCTAGTCTTCCAGTGTCCTCTCAGTCTGTAATTTGTGTCTGTGTGACACTTTCGTTCTCACCCCTCTCAGCATAGCCGCAATGTGTCACATCAGTCAGTATTTTTCCAGCAAGGCAAGCTCTGGTCTTTAGGTTGGATTTCTGCTTGTGCAGGACCTAGAATACTCGGTTCCCCCTGTTTATCAGATGCACGTGTGTTGCTGACAGGCTCTGCGGGAGAGGCGGTGCTGCAGAGGAGAGAAGCAGGTTTGCGTGGGCTGCGCAACTTGGGCCAGCCATACCAGAGACTGTTTCAGTCTCTCCTGTGTAAAATGAGAGGAGCGAGTTTGCCAGGCTCAGCAAATAAAAATATAATATGCTGGCTGGAGCTGTGGATCAGAGACAGAGCATAAGCTCTCCATGCACACTGTCCTGGGTTTGATCCCCAATACATAGATGTGTGTAGTTGCATAATTGCTTGCGTACACACTCGCATGCACGTGCGTGCATGCACACCCACGTGCGCGCGCGCGCACACACACACACACACACACACACTACAAGGTGCTAGGTTAGTGTGAATCTCCAATAAGGAACAAGTCGTGATTTAGTAAAGTATGCCCTGCACAATATTTGAGGTATTTGAGGTGCTCTCTGGTGATACTGGAGGAGAATGAACCTGACGACCTCTAAGTCCCCCCTGGCCTGGGTCGCATGGCAGAATAGTGGCTCAGGGCTCCAGGGTTTCAGTTGCTCTAGCAGCAGCAAATGCTCTAGCAGCAGTCTTTGAGAAGTACAGCTTCTCAAATAACAAAGTGTGTCCAGGCCTCAGGATCCCAGGGCCCAGCATACTGTAGCTGAGCCACACGTTTATGTGAGCCATGTGAGTTACCAAGGTCACTGTGGGCCTTAATGGTTTAGTGGAACTGGAACTGGGCAGGGTGGAATCTCTAGTGTCCAAGTGGGAACAGGCTCCCTCTCTGAGTGGCCTCTGAGCACACTTGCGGCTGCCCTGGGTCTGGGGGTTTGGCACCAGCCACAAAGGGACCTGAGAATGTGCTTGTTTGTCTTTGCTCATGAAAGGGCTAAAAAGGTCCGGAACAAAGCTGTTGTCAACACCTCCACACTGGCAAGAGAGTCAAGGGCAGAGAACAGCAAGCTACTGCTTGGATGCGGGAACCCTGGAGGAGCAGGTAAACTGAGGCATGAGGCTCTGCTCAGTCTATGGCTGGAGCAAGGAGGGGTCTGAGCAGGCTAATCCCCTGGGGCTGGGTTTGGAGGCCTGGAGCTGGGCCTGGACTGGGAAAGGGAGCACCAAGGTGCGGGGAGGAACCTCTGGGGCTTTGTCAAGATATTTTGGCTTACCCTTAAAAAATAAAGACTTTATTTTAAGGACAATGAAGATTCAGGTGAAGTTATAAGAAATAATAGCCCTGCCTTTTAAAATAGTGTTAGTTTCTTTCTTTCTTTTTTTTTTAGGCCATCATTTCTACCAGGAGTGATGTTTACTTAACACATGGAGTGGGTAGCATTTGACATTTATGTCTTCGTACAGTTAAGTGAGGTGGCAGCCCAGGATAGGTCAGGAGCCATCATCTCTTCTAGTCTAGTGCAGGGCCTGTGACTGGGCTCCTGGCAGAGCAGCTAGCTCAGAACCTTGGGCTGGCATGGAGGGGGCCAAGCTGTGTGGATCCAGTGAGTGAGGATCCTTGTTTTGGTAATAATGGAAATGAACACCAAGCATCAGCACGTAGTAATAGGCAAAAGTTGTAATTGGAAGTAACAGAAAAGGCAGAAGAGACTGCAGCTTGGGAACTGAGGGGCGCCCAGCTCTAAAGGAAGGGGTACAAGATGTTATGGTTGGTGGAGGGAACTAAGACCTGCTTCGTCATTATGTCGGGGCTGATTTTGCAGCTCTGGGGAATCCTTGCAGCTTGAGGGGCATTTCTGCTCCCAGGAGACAATTGATTCTGCTTAGGGAGGGGGCAGCCGAAACTTGCAGAAGCTCGGTCAGAGTCAAGGGTGACCGCAGGTTTTGGCAATGGTCAGAGGCCTCTAGGTACCTATTGCAGGCTTCTGGAGCAGAGGGTGACAGGCAAATGTCCCTGCTGATCTCTTACCTTTCTGTCCACCATTTGAAGGGTCATAAGTTAGACAAAGTCAAAATGAATGAGCCTTATGTTACCAGATCTTAGATAGGCAACCTTCAGGTGAAGGGCGCACCTACTACTGAGTAGATGGGAGCCGAAGCTTTGTGGCACTAGAGGAGCGGGTGCAGAAGGAAGGCACAGATGCCCGGCTTGATCCCATTGGGAGTTACCAATCGGGCACTGGTGAAGAGTCAGTGCTTCTTCACAAAAGGCAGATTTAAATCTCCAACTGCTTCAAAAGAAAAGACAGATTCATAGGGCTGGCCAAATAGCTCAGCAGATTAAAACACCTGCCAGCTGGTGCAGGGGCCAGGGGTTTGATTCCTGGGCCTGTTGTACTGGCCCCAGCCCAGGGCATGCTGAGATGGCAACTGAGACTGGGTGTGGTGGCCCACGCCTGTAATCCCAGCTCTTGGGAGGCTGTAAACAGGCAGATCATTGTGAGTCCAGTCTAGTAGTGAGACCCTGAACACCCTACAGACCCTTCCCTAAAATTAAAAAAAAAAAAAAAAAAAAACCCGATTCATGAGTGAGAGATGAGTTTGTCCTCTGTTTGACCACAGTGATCACCAACAGCTTTATTCCTCATCTCGTTTATTCTCGGAGATACCGGTGAGGACATCCTGGCTGTAACACTGTGCCTGGTTGGTGAGGGCTGGTAAAATTGGGAGGCTGATGAAGTGGAGAAGAGTGCAGACCATGCTTTTAATGAGCAACAGATCCCGAGTTAAGGCCCTGCAGCGCACCTGTCCTCTGGCTTTGAACGTCTCTAACTGCCTCCAACCTCTGTTAAAGTGTTCAAGTGATTCTAATGTATGGGGGCATCCAGAATCACGGCTTTAAGTGAGGGCTTCAGTTTTCGCTTTGGCACCTGGAAGATGTGCCAGATATCCAAGGGGAAGATACAAGATACAGAACGGGTGATCACAATACAGACTGAAGGTTTAAATTCTTAAACTCAGTATTACAGGGCTGGCAAGATGGCTCAGGGGTCTAACATGCCTGCTTAAGGCAAGCTCAGGCAATCACAGGGACTGTGGTTTGATCCCCAGCACCGCATGCTGCACCAGCCACACCCCCAGGGCAGGCTGAGCCCACCATAATATATACATACACACACACACATACACACACACACACACATATATATATATATATATATATATATATATATATATGTAGTGACCCAGTGTTTTTTTTAAAAATTAATATTACAGTAAAAGAGCCAGCCAGATGACTCAGCGGACTGTTTAGGCAGAGCAAAGTGGTTAGGGTTCAATCCCTAGTGTGCCGTGCTGGCCCCCGACCCTACGGCACACTGAGACAGAGATTGAGACTGGGCATGGTGGTACATGCCTGTAATCCCAGCTCTTGGGAGGCTGAAAATAGGAGAATCACTATGAATTTGATCTATGTAGTGAGACCCTGTAGACCAGTGGTTCTCAACCTTCCTAATGCTATGACCCAGCAATACAGTTCCTCATATTGTGGTGACCCCAACCCAAAAGATAATTTTGGTGGCTATTTCAAAACTGTAATTTTGCTACCATTATGATTGGGAATGTAAATACCTGATATGCATTATGTATTCGTTCGACCCCTGCCGGGGTCGCAACCCACAAGTTAAGAACCGCTGCTGTAGACCCTGTACTAAATATAGATATATACTACAGTAAAGACACATTATCATTAATCCCCTCAAAATATCCCCCTCACTTTAAACACTTATCCCATTGTTCATTTTTTAATTATCATTTTTATTAGCACAAATTTATTGTGCATAAGGATCACACGCATCGTGAGAGGATGACACATTGCACAGCACACCCTCCTTCTTCGTGCTTCTCCTACTTTCCCTCCCAGCTGCATTTTTCATTAACCTCCTTCCCATTTCCTCCTTCTCTTTCTTGCTATCATCTTTTGCTCTTTATTTATATTTTGTGTTTTTCAGGAAACAGAAAGCATAAGTGATATTTAAGCTTATGCATCTCATTTATTTCATTCAAGGTAATTCATTTTCCTGCAGATGATTCTGGTTTATCCTCCCTTATGGCTGCATAATATTATATTGTGTATAAATATATTTATTTGTTCATCTGGTAATGAGTCTATAGGCCACTTCCGTGATTTAATTATTATGAATTGTGTTGCTATAAACACGGATAGGGGGCCCGGCAGGATGGCTCAGTGGTCTAAAGCGCCTGCTTAGGAAGGCTTAGGCAGCTTCAGGGACCGTGGTTTGATCCCTGGCACCACATGCTGCGCCAGCCCTGCCCTCAGGGTAGGCTGAGCCAGCCAGAAAAACAAACAAACAAACAAATGAAAGTTCTGGAACAAGAAAAAAAAATAATAAAAAACATAAACACAGATATGCATGTGTCACTTATATGATGGCTTTAGCTCTTTTGGAAAGTTACCTAGAACGAGAATGACTGGGTTGAATGGAATTTCTGGTTTTAGTTATTGGAGGAATCCATAATATTTCCATAGGTCTGTTCTACTTTACATTCCCATCAACAACAAAGAAGGGTTGCTTCCCCCACACCCAGACATATTGTTATCTGATTTCTTGATGACAGCCATTCTTTCTGGAGTAAGATGGGACTGCAGTGTTGCTTCAAACTGCATTTCTCAAATAGTGAAGTTGAGTATTTTTTCATATACTTATTGGCCATTTATATTTTTCCTTCTGAGAATTGTCTTTATTTCAGTTGCCCATTTTTTGGTTGGGTCTTTTATTTTAGGGGAAGGTCTCATTTTCTTTTAATTCTTTATGTGTTCTTAATATTAGTCCTCTGTCCAAGGAATAGCTGGCAATGTTTCCATTTTCCATTTCTCTTTATTCAATTGTCTGTTTCCTTTGCTGTATACAAGTTTTTAAATTTGATGTGATCCCATTTGTTGATTCTTGGTGCATGGAGCTCTACTCAGAAAGTCCTTGCCTAGGCCTAAGATTGTCAGGAGTTGTCCTTATTTTATCTTCCAGTAGATTGTTTCTATGCTAAAACTTAGATCTTTGGTCCATCTTGATTTTAATTGGCATAGTAAGAGATATAGGTCTAGCTCTAGATTCAATGTTCTGCATGTGGATAGCCAGTTTTCCCATCACCATTTGTTGAAGAGGTGCTATCTTTCCTCCAGCCTAAGTGGTTTGGTCCTTTGTTAAAGATCAGATGGCTGAATATGTTGGAAGTGATTTTTGTAGCCTTCATTCTGTTTCACTGAGCCGTATGTCTGGGCTCCCTCCCCAAATTCCAATTTTAGTCCTTTTTTTATGTATTTAATGCAAGGTCTACAGAGTCTCACAACACAGCTCAGACTCATAGTGATCCTCCTGCTTTCAGCCTCCCAAACGCTGGGTGTATAGGCATGCACCACCACACCCAGTCTCTCTAGGTCTCTCTAGAAGTCTCAGTGGGTCCCAGGGGCGGGGCCAGCACAGTATGTCAGGGATTGAACCCAGTCCCTGCGCTGAGCTATCTGGCTGGCCCTTCCATACTGTTTTTGTCTCTGTAGCTTTATAGTATAAATTAAAGTCTGAATTTGTGATTCTGTCTGCCTTGCTCTTGTTGCCCACACTTGCTTTTGATATTTCGGGACTATCTGGTTCCACATAAATCTTAGAGTTGTTTTCTCTAGTTCCCTGAGGACTGCTATTGGTATTGTGATTGAGATTGCTTTAAATCTGTATGTTCACCTTGGAAGTATGGCCATTTTTATTATATTGGTTCTGCTTAGCCAGGAGCAGAGATATCTTCCCATTTCCTGATGTTCTCTCGGGTTTCCTTTCTTAGAGCACTGTAGTTTTCTTTGACAGCTTCCTTGGTTAGGTTACTTCCTAAGTACTTATTTCTTCTCTGTGCTATTATGAAAGGTAGTGTCTCCTTAATTTCTTTCTAGGTGAATTCCTTATTGGTGTACAGGAAAACTATGAATATTTATGTGTGGACTTTGTACCCTGCTACATTGCTGAATCTGGTTATTAATTCTAGGAGCCTTTTGTTGGAATTTTTGGATCATCTGTGTAGAGGATGATGTCACCTGTAAATAATGATAACTTGACTTCATCCTTTTCTATGGATATCCTTTTTATTTCTTTCTCTTGCCTGATTCCTCTGGTTAATATTTTGAGAACTATATTAAGCAGTAGTGGTGACAGTGGACTTCTTGTCTTGTTTCTAACTTTAGCATGACAGTTTTTAGCTTCCAGTCCTTTACAAGGGTCTTATAAGGTATTATAAAAAATGGATGAATGTTGCTGCCAACGACCATCAAATGGAAGAGCAGCTTTTTAAAACAGTTACAATGTCCGGACTAAGTGTCCACTCAGGCAAGCTCGGGGACTGAGGTTCGATCCCTGGCACCACATGCGGTGCCAGCCCCGCCCCTGGGCACCCTGAGCCAGTGACTGAGACCAGGTGTGGTGGTGCATACTTGTAACTCCAGTGCTGGGGAGGCTGAAGACAGGGGGATCACTGAGAGTCAGAGCTGTGTAGTGAGACTTTGTACCAAATATGTAAAAAATATTTGGTAAAAAATACTTAAAAAACAATTACAATGTGTCCTCATCCACTTTATTGACCAGATCAGGCACCATGTGGTATTTGGTTTTTTCCTCAGATCAAAATGACTGCAAAAGATAGGCATTTTCGATTGCTCCAGGACACTGAGGCAGCCACAACAGTGCAGCTGAAGACACTCAGGAGAGAGGACTTCTAGAACTTCTCAGAGAGTGTTCTGAAGGAGGGAACAAGTGTGTTCAAGGCCAGGGAGAGTATTTTAAGGGAATTCACGGCAATGTGTCTTACCTGTAATAAATATTTTTTAAATTTAAAAATTCACCATCTATTTTATACCACATGTACATTTTATGCCCATTCATGGAAAACGTTTAAAGGTAAACTTTAAAAAAGCCATTGATGTACAATTGGTAAGGTGTTCAACACCAAGACAAAAGCACAAAAGTTCCAAAACTTCTATGTTTAGCACTCTGTAACACTCATGCTCCTAACTCTGGTCCCTGTCCCTTCCCCAGATGGACTGTCTGGTCACTCCAGCTCTTCCTCACCGTAGTCCCATCTATCACGTGTCAGACAGTGATCAGGTGGCTCTGCCAGGAACAGCTCCAGGCTCCTCCCCAGTGGAGCTCTTCCTAAGTTAGAGCCAGTGCACACAGGCATGGATCTGGTTGTCACAGGTGTCTAACACTGAAGCCTGGTTGTGTAGGATGTTTGTGGACACATGGCATCTAGTTTCCATTATTCATAAGAAAAGACATTTTTAATTCAAAATACATTAAAGACAATGGGAGATAAATCTATGGTTCTTCCTGAATCCTTGGCCGTGTAGGGAATTCCCTACAATGATGGTATGAAATGAAACCCTCTCATAAGCCTACAGGGAGAGAGAGAGTACTTCCCCTCAGAAGGATCTTCTTGCCCTAATGCCTTATGAGTTACACAGCAAAGCTGCTCATAGTAGTCTTACCCAGTGAGTCCTCCACACTCACATGCAATTCGATTTAACCTCCCATGGGTCCCCCATCTTCACTGAGAACTCAGCTGAGATTCTTACAGTTACTAACTCTGTGCCTCCTCTCTGATACCTTGGGCCTGGTATTTAAAATCCTCCCTTCTCCTAGAGTTTAAAATCTTCTCTTTCCTGGCAGGACATCAGCTGGGGACTTTTGCTGCCCAGGGGACTTGGGCACACCTGCTAGAGCAGGCACGGAAAGAATGGGAGCAGCAGTACGCAGCTGTGGCGCTGGTGAGCCTCCTCCTTCCCTTCCTCGACTGGTCTTACCCCATATGCGGAGACCACTGCCTTAGTTACTTTTCTCATTGCTGAGACAAAATCCCTGACATGGGAAAAGGTTTATTTGGCTCAGTTTGTGGAAGTTTCAGTCCATAATCAGCTGGCTGCAGGGCAGGGTGGCACAGCAGACAGGCACTGCAGAGGAGAATCAGCTCATGGCAGGCAGAAGGGGGCAGCCATAGCTCTCTGTGTCCCTAACGTCTCATCCAGGCTACTCAGAGCAGGTAGCACTAATATCCTTAATCCTAGTGCCCCTGAGCCCAGCACTGCACCATGAGACACACACTGTAGATCCAGCCACCTCTGAAAAAGTTCCACCCATGACAACATGAGGCTTTGCGGGGGGACATCAAGACGCAAACCATAAGAGCCCCCAAGTGTGGTGAGGCTTTGTCAGTGATCTCATGAGATGGGGTGCAAAGGATTTATTATTACTGGTAGAGCAAGGGGGAGAGTGGTAGAGTAGGAGAGGAGAGGGCCAGAGAAGCCTCGACGCGCACTAATGAGGGCAGCTGAGTGTGGAATCAGAGGCTGTTAGTGTTGGGGAGAATTTGAGGGTTATAAGTTGCCCTGGGACCATAGGGAGTGACCTGAGCCATGGTATCTCTCCTGGCATTCACTGTCAATACCAATCACAATGGCCTGTGATACAGTTTTTGTTTTTTTCCTGGTGGGAGGAATGGAACCCAAGGCTTTGCAAAAATCTATGCAAGTGCTATGTGACTGAGCTATGTCCCCAGCCCCCAGCCCCTGGGCACGCTGTGAATCTCATCTGTGGGTGAGGAAGATACTCTGTCTCCTCTTGCCACCCCCAGCCCACCACAGCTTTATAGTCATGAAGCTCCAGGCATACCCCAAAGTGATAAATGAGACACAGTATGTGTGGGAAAGCCCGCTCTGGGTTCTGGTGGCCTCCGGAGCCTGCACTAGGCTGCAGCAGGTCTGGGGCATCAGGAGCCCGAATGAGGTTGGGGCCAAGAATTCTCAAAGTAGAACAAAACAGGGTGCAGCTGGAAGCCCTCCTAAGCAGGGCCTGTGAGTCGTGGGCCAAGTAGGCCTCAGACTCAGCACAGATGTATGGGATTTGCGTTCTGCATGACTCATGCCGATTGGATGGATTTTCATCCTCTTTAATCAGAATAGATTTTAAGAATTTAAAGTTCTCTTTGTATGGAATTAGGAGTTTGGCTCAGGGGCAAAGCACTTGCCTACCATGTGCTTGAAGCCCTGGATTCCATCCACATCAACACACACACGCACGCACGCACGCACGCACGCACGCACGCACGCACGCACGCACGCATGTGCACAATTTCCTTGTTCCCGTAGAGTTTATTGCAGTCCATTTGGCTCCAACCCTACACCAACATGACCCCAGCCAATGTTTGCTTTCAAGAATGGAGCCCACTTAGGTAACCAGGGCAGGGTTAATGCAAAGTGTCCTTTCATGCTATCAACTCCTAGTGGCCAGTTATACAGTGGCAGGGCTTTAGGAGGATGGGAGGGTGAAAGGAGCCTGGCAAGGGGCTTCTGGGTCATCCAAGCAGCTGGGAGGAGGGAGCCCGAGGACCCCAGGGCCCAAGGAAATGTATGGGGTGGATGTTGAGGGGGTGGGTGGGGCAATATAGGGGCATCTGGGCACAAGGTCTCCAGGTGTCTGTGGTCAGAAGAGTCCTGCCCAGATGCGCTCAGGCTCCCAGCAGCTGTCCCTAGACCTGCTTGCTCTCCCGCCCCACCCAGCCTCCACCTCTGATGTCAGCTGGTGTGGAAGTGGGCTGGGAGCGGCTTCCTCATCTCTCCTCTAGGAGCGGCAGCTGATGAAGACCCTACCTCACCTTCTCAACGTCAACGAGGACCCACAGCTCTCTGGCGTCCTTAAGTACTTCATTCATGCGGTATTCACTCCTCCCCTGCCCTGGGCCTGCTCGGCTACCTTTGACCCAGAGTCAGTTTTTTTCTTCACTCACCCACCTCCTTTCCTTTCTTGTCTGATTTTTAACATCAGGCTTGGTGGCACACACTGTAATCCCAGTACTTGGGAGGCTGAGGCAGGAGGGTTGCTATAAATTTGAGTTATAGCTACAGAGTGAGTTCAAGACCAGCCTGAGTTATGCAGCAAAACCCTGTCTCAATAAAACAAAACAAAAACAACAACCTGAGGCACATTATGTAACATAAAATTCACTAAAATGCTTAAAGTAATTTTAAGAATATCCTGGCGTGGGCATTAAGGACCTTCACTCCTGTGTAACCATCATTACCATCTGTCTCCAGAACTCTGTTATATCCCAAACTGAACCCACGAGAACTCCCCACTCTCCCAAACCCCAAAACCACCATTTGAGTTTCTGTGCCTGTGAACCTGACTGTTCCAGGTGACTTACATAAGTAGCATCATACAACATCTGTCCTATGAGGACAGATTTTAAGTTTACCCATGCTTTAGACATCATGAAAACATCCTTTTGAAAGGCTAATGATATTCCATTGGATGCAGATGCCATATTTTATCTGTTTTTTTGAGCATGGTTCTTTTTCCATTAAAATTTTTATATTTTTATATGAAAAAGTAACATACACTTGTTTAATTAATGCATCCATACAAAAATGTATATAACTAATTATTGATGACTTTTGATTTCCTAAAAGGTAAGCCACAGTTAGCCCGGTATGTACACCTGGAACTTTTCCAGAAACAAACCTTGCGACAGTGTTTCAGGTGAAGGTTATTTGTTAAAGGTTTGCTCCCGGGGAATCCAATGAGGCTATGCAGGAGCGGCTCAGAAACAGCACAGAGGGGCTGGGGAGATAGCTCCATGGCACAAGTGCCTGCCTGGCAAGTGCAAGGTCGTGAGTTTGAACCTCAGTCCCACCAAAAAAACAAACAAACAAACAAAAAAGAAACAGCACAGAGCTAGGCAAGGGTGCACTATGTTTGCTCAAAAATGAGTCCTGACTGGACATAATCAGCCTTGAAAACCAGAGATCAAAAATGCCAGCCCCAGGCACCCTGCCTGGCCTCACGGCTGTCCTCATTCTCTTATTCACTGACTACTGTGAAGGGAAGGAAGGGAAGGATGGGCTGACTGGGGCTGGCTCTTTTTCTTTTTTGTATTTAGTACAGGGTCTACAGGGTTTCACCATGGTAGATTGGACTCATAGTGATCCTTCTATTTTCAGCCTCCCAAGAGCTGGGATTACAGGTATGCTCCACCACACCTAGTACCCCCCAGGGGTGGGGCCAGCACAACAGGCCAGGGATCGAACCCCAGCCACTACACTCTGTCTAAGCAGGTGCTTTAGTCCACTGAGCTATCTGTCTGGCCCTGGAGCTGGAAATTTATTTATTTGTTTGTTTGTTTATTTGATGCAGGGTCTCCCTAAGCAGTTCAGACTCATAGTGATCCTCCTGTCTCAGCTTCCCTAGCACTGGGAATACAAGTGTATGCCACCACACCCAGTTTCAGTGGCCAGCACAGCAACACAGCATGCAGTACTAGGGATCAAATCTGGGTCTTTGCACTTGGCAGGCAGGCACTTGGACCATCAAGCTATATCCCTGGGGATGGCATTTTTGATCTCTAGTTTTCCAAGCTGATTACTTTCCAGTAAGGTCTTATTTTGGAGGAGAAAAGGTTACTTTGAAGAAAAGTCTCTCAGAAAGCCCTAGAGCATAAATTTGTGCTGTGGGAGTGTATCTGCCCAGAGATACAGGCTTTGTATTCAGCCCAGTGTCAAAGTCTGTGGGAGACATAAGATCACTGTGAACTCCATTTCCATCTTCCTCAGCAACGGGTATACTCCAGTGCCCAAAGAAATCTTCTTGGTCCTCTCGGTGTTGCAGGCACACCCCCCCCCCCAGGAAAGGCTGCTGCAGCCGAGATGGACTGAGCCATGGTTCTCACTGCATTCTTGTTTCCTGGCTTCAGAGCCTTGCAATAGCCCTTTAACTTAAGTGGACATTGAGTATGTTGGAATTCAGCACCCAGCTTCACAGCAGCCCATGCCTCTGTGACTGCTGAGATACGTGTGCGTTCCAGGGTGGTAGTGGGGGCAAGGAGCCACTCGCTAGGGCTGCCCCAAGGCTGTAGGTGGCACCCGGGGTGTCCCCTAGCTGTCATGAGACGGAATCAGAAATGGAGCTTTAAAACCTTCTTATGCCAGGCTTGCCAGGGTCTTCTGATTTCCTTCTCCCATGAAAACACCCATGAAGAAGGTACAACTTTCAAAAAGCTAAGAATACCATGAGGAAAGCAGAAGGTAAAAAAACCCGTAAAGCAAAGTTAGATCTAGGTCCACGTTGACTGACAGCTCCAACTGGAGAATTCGTTCACATGATCCTTCTGAAGAGAAAAGATCGCTTCTAAATCATTAGGCATGAGCTGGTGAGATAGCTCAGCGGCCCAAAGCACCCACTTAGGCCAGCACAAGGAGCACGGTTTGATACCATATGCAGTGCCAGCCCCACCCCCAGGCTGGGCTTAGCTACACACACACACACACACACACACACACACACACACACACACTGAAAGAATGTTAGACGTGTTGCCCTATTGATGCCAACCCCCCACCACTGAGGATGAACGGTCCTAACTCCTTTCAGGTTCCAGTGACGCTGGCCAGTCTGCTTCCAATGCTATCACTCTTCAAGGCCTGGGGTAAGTTTCTGTGAGTTAGCATCTTTGTCTAGCACTAGAAAATTAGGACCTCCATCTGGTTGTGGGCAGCCAGGCCACAGATCCTATGGGACAAATGAAAACTCCTCCTTCATGATCCACTGTGTGACAAGGTTTGGGAAGGGTCTTGTTCTCGAACCAAAATCTACTGGACCGGGATCACAATTTGTAGAAGTTCCAGTCCATAATCAGCTGACTCCAAGGCTGGGTGGGGTGGCAGAGGCCGTTGTGGAGGAGGAACAGTCCATGACAGGCCGAAAGCATAAAGCAGCAAGCAGCACCTGATGGCAGCAGCCCTCTCTCTGTCTCTTATATTCTATCCAGCATACACCCATGGAGCACTCAGCGCTAGCACCACATCCTTAATCCCAGCGTCACACATTCTAGACCCAGTCACCTCTAAAAATCCCCACATATGACTGCATGTAACCTTGGGGGACATTTAGATACAGGCCATCATGTGGGTCAAGTGGGATTTCTGATTTTAGTTTTTTGAGGAATCTCCATGCTGATTTCCATAATGATGTACTTGTGTGCATCAGCACCGGCAGTATGGAAGGGTTCTTTATTCCCCTCTGCACCCATAAACACTCATTATTTGATTTCTTGATGATGCTCAATTCCTTCTGGAATAAAATGGAATCTCAGAGCTGTTATAATTTGCATTTCTCAGTGGCCTGAGATGTTGTCTTGTATCTACTGGCCATTTGCTAAATTCATTTCACTTGCCAATCTTTGATTACAGTTTTTTGTTTGTTTTTTTGTGGTAGTAGGGGTTGCACTCAGGGCCTCGTGCCTGCTGAGCAAGCACTTTACCACTGGGCTACGCCCCAGGCCTAATTAGGTCTTTTTTTGTGGGGTCTTATTTTTTGGAATTCGTTATATATTCTAGATATTACTCCTCTGAAGAATATCTGGAAAATTTTTTTTCTCATTCTCTAGCTTTCCTTTTATCTTTTTTTTTTTATTATTAACTAAGCTTATTGGCACATTTTTTAGGTATACATAATGATCACACTCATCACAGGGAATTTGCACCTGCACATGATATATCTTGATTCTTTTTTTCCATCCTCTTATCTTTCCTTTAACCCCTCTTCCACTCCCTTCATTAGATTGATTCCTAGGTATTTTGGTTTTTTGGTTGCTGTTGTGAAAGGTATTATTTCCTGAATTTCTCTCGGTGCTTCTTGATCTATTGTGCCAGTCTGTACCTTTGATTAGTAAATGAAGCGCAGTAACATTGAAGTAATGACTGATATGCACTAACTTGTCCTTGTCAGGCCATATTCCTATAGCTGGCTTCCTTTTATTTTCCTCTGTTTAATTTCTTACTTTTCCAGGTGGATTCATTTTTGGAGGTAGTTCATAGAGTGGTGGTCCTTCTTGTCTCTTTCTGGAATGTCCTTCAGAACATTCTGGCATGCTAGTTTGGTGTTTATGACTTTGCTCAGGTGTTATTTGTCATGGGAGTATCTTATTTCTCCATCAAATTTGAAAGATAGCTTTGTGAGGTGCATCAATCCGAGTTGGTGGTTGTTTTGTTTTAGGGCTTGAAATACTTTACTCCATCCTCTCTTTGACTTGGAAGTTTATATTAAGTCTGCGTAGTGGTTCTCAATCTTTCTAATGCCTTGACTGTGCAATACAGTTTCCCATGTTGTGGTGACCCCAAACCAGTGGTTCTCAACCTTTCTAATGCCGCGACCCCGCAATACAGTTCTTTATGTTGCAATGACCCCAAACCAAAAAATAATTTGGTGGCTACTTCAAAACTGTAATTTTGCTACAGTAATGATTTTTCGATGGCTTTAGGTAACCCCTGTGTTTTGGTCATTCAACCCCTGCTAGGGTCGCGACCCACAGGCTGAGAACCGCTGGTCTACAGTGATTCTGATGGGCTTTTATAGGTTGTTTCTTTTCTATAACAGCTTTAAATATGCTGCTCTTGTCTTGAATTTCTGGAATACTGACTGTTATACTCCTTGCTGTAGATTTTTTTTTTTTTTTTTTTGATAGTGACTAAATCAAATTCTATGTCTCACATCCCTATATGTCAAATTGTTTTTTTCCCTGCTTGGGAAGTTTTCTGCAGTGATTTCTGTAAACAGGTTTTTTATGGCATTTGTGCCATCTCCAGCTTTTTCACTGACTCTAATCAATTTATTCTTCTGTCACCTAATAGTTGCATCAATTCTTATATTGATTTTTTTTTGTAGTCCTTTGCTATTTTTAAGAAACCTTTCTTGTTATGATCTCTAACTGGAATACTGTCTTCCATATCTGCTATTCTGTGTTCACCCTGGCTCATTCTGCTATGTATACTTTCAATGGAATTTCTAATTTCTTGGATATCTGAATCTGTTACATGGGTTCCATTTCTTTCCTATGTCGGACATTCATGATTTTCGTTGTTTTCCTGAGCTCCTCTATTTTTCATCTGTATGTGCTTTAGAATCATTAAGCATGTCTTTCATTATGGTCATCTTCTCAGTAGATACCTGAGAAATTTTTTCTGTTTTGAGTTTTTCTAGAGCCTCATTCACTTGCTTTGTTATTTCTGTAGTTATCACTTCAGAGAGTCCAGGCCCGTGGCTTTTGTGCTATTCCATCTCCTACCCCCAGGGTTTACCTTGGTGAGCTACAGGTCTGGGGTTGCATCCCGCTTATGTATCTTCTCATTTTCTTTCCTTCTTTTTAGTTTAATTTCTGGGTTGATGCTTATAAATTGCCTATGGAAAGTTTATTTATTTATTGTATTTTAGGAAAGGGTCTCTATAGGGTGTTCAGGGTCTCACTACTAGATCAGACTCATAGTGATTCACCTGTTTACAGCCTCCCAAGAGCTGGGATTGTAGACATGCACCACCATGCCCAGTCTCAATTGCTGTTTTAGTGTGCCTGCGGGCAGGGCCAGCATAGCAGGCCTAGGATTGAACCCCTGGCCCCTGTGCCTGCTTGCAGGTGCCTTGATCCACTGAACTATTTGGCTGGCCCTTGGAAAGTATCTTTATTGTAATATTTAAAATCCTTAGAAAATGACTACCTGTGGGTTTTGAGTCTATTGCAAGACCCCATCTCTTCAACTTATTGGATATAAGAAGTTGCTGTTGCCTACTTGGCTGAGCCCCTGGTTCCTTGGCACTGGCTTATAGTATTTTTATAACCCTTAGGCAATCTCAGTCTTGGCACACCACTCATAATAACTGGTTAAAAAAATTATGTCACTTTGACTAAAGTGATTCCAGCAGCAATAACAACAATGTCAAACAGCCTAGAAAATGACAAACTGAGGTAACTATTAATTTGTTACCTTTACCCATATGAACTAGATGTGTGGTTACATAACAAAATATAAAACAAACTAGAAAATTGTGTGCCGTGAATAAATATAGCAAGTTTACTCTCAGGGATGAAAATTTAGAAGGGGTTAAGGGAAAAAAATAGAGAAATAGAAAAAGAGGAACAGATTAGAAGTGAGGATAGAGGATAAAGGAAGGTCACAGGCCACATAAACTTTGGGAAACTGGTGAGGAATCCAAGAGCAAAAGAAAGAAGGAAGAAATAAAAAGAACAGAACAGCACAGCAGAAATCCTAAAAGCTATGTACATACTCATAAAAACAAGAACAAGGAAAAAACAAAAAAGAAAATAAGAAAAATTGTCCACTTCAAGGTGCGTTTCTGTTGTTACTATTAGACAATGTGGGCAGAGTCCAAACTCAAGTTGATTAATCCCAGGAAGCCAGCAATAGCTTTAGCAGAGTATTGGACAATACCAGGGAGCTTTTACCTTTAGTTCCACTGAAGTTCAGGCCGGTTTCTGGCCGTGAGGCTGGAACCAGACCTGTGCAGGCTGCAGCAGTCCATGTGCCTAGCCTTCTGGCTTGAGCCTGGCCCCCTTACCCCAACACTGGGAGCTGCTAGGTGGAACCAGTACTTGCTCTGAGCTCAGTTGGCCCCTATCCAAGATAGCGACCGCCCTCTCTTAAGGAACACCTGAACTTAAACAACCCACCACCCACTGCAGTCTCCTGCATCCACTGTTCCATTCTACTGGTGAGTTTCTCTGTGAAGGCCTCTGTGGTCACCAATAGTGAACATGTGCCTGGGTTGGAGCTGCCACTCCCACACAGTGAGCCAAGGATTAGGTAGAAAGCACCATCTACTTCCTCCTCTTTCTTCACTGAGGTCCTCTTCTTTACTCTCCTCATTGGCTTCAATCCTCACTTCAGATCCTTCTTGGGGCCCCGTGACTCACCTCCCTCCTTTTTCTCCTCATGTTGCTATTTCCCAGCTGCTGAACACCAATTCTTGGAGAGTCTCTTTCTCTGCTGCTCACCACTCTGGCCACCTTCTTGAAAGTCCTTTACTTTGTCTTTTCATTTTATTGGTAGTTTCCTTTGCTTTGCAGGTTTTTAATTTGATGTGATCTCGTGCACTGATTCTTGATGTTACTTCACAATTGGAGTTCTGTTCAGAGGTCCTTATCTGTCTTCAAGAGTTTTATCTATTTCTATCTCCCAACAGATTGTTTCTGTTTTAGCATTTAGATCTTTGCTCCATTTTTTAGTTTAGAACATCATGAGATATATGTCTCAATCTTCAGCACATGGATAGCCAATTTTCCCAGAACCATCTGCTAAAGAGCCTGTCTTTCTTCCAGATTTTGGACCCTTTGTCAAAGATCCAATAGCTGAGCATGCCTGAGGTGGTTTTTGCAGCCTATGGGCTGTTCCACTGAGGCCACCTGTCTGTTTTTGTGCAAGTTCCATTGCTGTATTTGTTACTGTAACTTTGTAATACAACTTGAAAGCTGAGATTATGGTGCGTCCTGCTTTGCTATTGTTGCCCAGGATTGCTTCTGCTAATTCAGTCTCTTCTAGTTTCATATGAATTTTAATAATCTTTTTCCTAGTTTCATAAGGAAAGTTGTTGGTATTGTCACTGGGATTGCATTAAATCTGTATATCAGTGTTTAAAGTATGGCCATATTGACTATATTTGTTTTGCTTATCCAAGAACAGGAAATATCTTTCCATCTTCTTTAATTTGTCTATCTATCTATCTATCTATCTATCTATCTATCTATCTATCCTTCTATCCATCCATCTAGCTAGCTAGCTTGCTTTTTTTTTCTTCCTTCCTTCCTTCATTTCTTTCTTTCTTCCTTTCATTCTTTCTTTCTCTCTTTTTTGAGATAGGATCTTGCTATGTAGTACAGACTAGTCTTGGCCTTGAACTCATCGTGTAGCCCAGGCTGGACTCAAATTCACAGCGATCTTCTTGCCGCAGGCTCCTAAGTGCTGAGATTATAGGTGTGGGCCACCATGCCCAGCCATTTTTCCATTTTCTGATGCCATCTTCAATCTCTTTTTTTAGAGTACTATTATTTTCACTGTAGACCTTTTTGCTTCTTTTGCTAGATTATTTATTTTTTTCCTTGATGCTCTTTTGTTTTTGTTTTTGTATTTTAGTAAGGGTCTGCCCAGTCTCAACTGCCATCTCAGTGTACCCTGGGGGCGGGGCCGGCACTGCAGGCCCCGGGGGATTGAGCCCCCAGCCCCTGTGCCTGATTGCAGGTGGTTTTATCCACTGAGCTATTTGGCCAGCCCAGTAAATTTTATATTACTGTCCCAATTTCATTGCCTATTATTGGATTACTCAGGATTTTTAAATCTTATTTTGGCTTTGATAGTTGTTATTCATATAGGAATCACCCATTTCTTCTGATTCTCCAATTTATTAGACAAGTTTTCAAGTTGTTGCCAATGGTCTTCTAGACTTCAGAGGTGTCTGTTTTCATTTATAATGGGATTGATTTGATTCTTTCCTTTTTTGGTAAGATTGGCTGAGCATATCTCTTTGATTTATTAGTTCTTTGTATTTTTTTCAGTCTCAATTTCATTAATTTCTTCTCTGATCTTTATAATTTTCTTTTCTATGTCAGCTTTGGATTTGGATTATTTTTATTTTTCTATGACCTTGAGGTGCATTATGGGGTTATTTATTTGGGTGTGCTCTTTTTTCTGATGTGGGCATTCACAGTTATAAATTTGCCTCTTAAGTCCTATAAGCTCTGGTATATTGTACTAGGATTGTCATTTGATTTTGCATTTTGTGTCTGACACAGTCATTGTACATCTTTATGAGCACAGCGTAACTTTCCATACGTGCACAAAATGAGCAACAATCAGAGCAGGGTAATTTGCATATCTGTCACCTTAGCATTTATCACTTCTTTGTGCTGAGAACATTCAGAATCTGGTTAGCTATTTTGAAATATTCAGTGGATTGTTGTAAACCACAGTTTCTGTGCCATGCTACAGAACATCAGAAGTCCTTCCTCCTGTGCCACCATACCCTATGCCCCCTCACCATCTCTCTGCCCTCCTTCCCCATACCCTTCACTGGCTCTGGTAACAACTGTCCATTCTTCTTTGAGATTCATGTTTTTGCTCTGCACCAGTGAGAACACACTGCATGTGTCTTTCAGTGCCTGATTTATTTTACTTAACAGGATATCCTCCAGTTCCTTCCATGTTGCTCAAAACAACTGAGTTTCATTCTCTGGTGTTGGCTGGCAATAGCCCCTCGTGTGTATTATATATATCGCGTGCTCTTTAGCTTTCATGTGTTGATCTATGTTGATGCCATGTCTTGGCTACTAAAACATCTACTTCCCTGCTTTGCCTGAAGCTTTTGAAGAGTTGCAGTGATCTCTTGTCCGCTGGTTCCCTGCAGCTCTAGGTCCTTGGCTGGGGTTTGTTCTGTTAAGAAAGTGACTGCTTGGCTACCCTCCCTGTGCTCCTCAAAGCAGGGTCCACTCTGCCTCCATGTACTGTGACCACTGCTCTCAGGAGGCCCCAGAAAATCCTCCCTGCTCTCCTGTGGTTTGGAGATCTTGTATCACACAAGCAAGAATGACCTCACTGGTCACTGAAACCATGAATCCATGGGTGAGTGGGACAAATTCTTGTCTTCTTAGAATTTCAGATAAACATGCTTCCTTCACGAATTTGGATGGTAAAGTGACAGTCTCTCCATACAACAAATGTAAGGTTGCCGTCAACGGAGTTCCTATCACAACCAGGACAAAGCTGCATCATTTGGTAAAGTTCCTGCTGGGCCACAGAGGTACCTAAGCCCCACCCATAGCTAGGAGAGGGAGAAGAAACCCAAGTCATGCCAAGGGGGCCAGGGTGTGACTGGGCACTCCACCTCAAGGCTTCTGCTATGGCTCTTGGTGAGGAAATGAGTACAGCTGCTGGGGTAACAGGGCACTCCTAACTTGCCATTGTCTTGAGGCAGGTCACTTCTCCCTGGGCCTTGCCTACAGAACAAGGCGGCCTGACCTAGATGGCCTCCAGAACACCTCCCAGCCTCGCGTGTACAGGCGTGACGGGTTTTCCGAGCCTGTCATTGGGAGGCTCTGTGCGACCTCTCGCAAACACCAAGGCCTCTTCAAGTCCATGCTCAGCAGTCCTGGCCACCACAGGACTCTTGCCATTGCTCTGTGGCCCTCTCCTCTCCAGTCTATCCCTCCATCTCCGACTCAGACAACGAACCGTCCCTTCCCTGCAAATCCTTCAGCCACCTGCCTTAGGGGCCCTGTGGAGCTCCCCCTGCAGTCAGCCTCTCTGCCCTGCACACTGACCTCCTCTTGGTTGTCCTGCAGTGGTTGTCCCTGCGCACCCCACACGAAAGCTCCACTTAATATTTCACCTTGCAAAAGGACCTTCTGTCCCCCATGTGGTAGGCCTCTTGGACACCGCTGAAGCCTTGTGCTTTTCACCATGGGTTAGGAGTTCACAGCGATTCCTTCCAGCCTCCAGGGGAGGGGTCTGTTTGGTCTCTGCAGATGCCTCCATGCCTGGCAGGGACTTAGTGCTGGCTGGCAGAGTAAGAGCTGCACCCAAGAGCAACATGGTGCCCTTCCCTCCTCCTTTGTGGACCTCTTCCCATGAAATTTGGGGGATTTCCCAAGGAAAGAGATTTCTCAGAACCTTCTAGTGTAAGGGACAGGGCCTTGGCTCCTCCAGAGAGGCTGCCCATCCCCATCCTGCCCCGCCGAGGTCCACCTCTGTGTTTGTGTCTCCTCCCCTCTAGGACCGGGTTATCTTGGGCTCCAGCAGCGCCTACTTGTACGTCGGGTTTCCTTCAGAGCGAAGCAATGACGACCTGAGCACATTTGACTATGACTTTTTTCAGCTGGAGAGGGCAGCTGCAGAGGGAGTGAGTGTGGACTTGCTGGGTGAGGACCCGGAGCCCGCTTCTGGTGCTGTCCATGTGCCAGTCTGAGAGCAGCTGCCTTCACTGTGTGCCTGCTTGCTTTCCTTAAGCAAACCATCTTTTACTGTGTCAGAACACAATGTGCACAGAGCTAAAATATGATTCCCGTACAAATGGAGCCCATATCAAAGATGCACTTAACTCATTAAGCTGTTTCCCTTAGGAAGAAGGGTACAGGTGGCTCGAAGGAGTGTAGACGAGAGTGGTATCAAACAGTGAGTGGAAGGAAGAATGCTGGAATAACGTTTTAGGGTGTGATAAAGCAACTGCCGGCCTTCTGTCCCACCCAGGGGGATGCCTTCCACCCCCTGGAATAATCTGGGACTCTGCCTCGGTGAAGCCATTGAGAAGCTTACGACTAGGTGGAGGCCCAGCGTGCTCCCCGCTTCGTTAACTGCTCACTGAGGTCAGGGAGGGCAGACGCCATGGAGGCGCCTGCGCAGTGTGATGTGTTTGCATCCCAGGGAGGTCTCGACACTTTGTGTCCTTTGTGCCATGGGTGGAAAGCAGGGGATCCGACCCCGCAGTGCAGCGAGTTTCTCCGCTCTCCCTGCAGCAACGTGACTGATCAGAATTTTAGCTAGTGAACTGCTTTGCAGTTCACCTTCTTGCTCGTCTTCTGCTGAAGTTCTTGACCACAGCCAAACAAGTCTCCCTGGTTTCAGGCTGGACGATTCCCCCATCTGCCCATGCGTTCACAATGGCTGACTGCTCTCAGCTGGCTTTCCTCAGACCCCAGCTTGAAGGAGCTCATGTGCTAGCAATTACTGCAGGTCCTCAACAAGGCAGCTTTGTGGGTGTCCTGGGGAGTCAGGCTGCAGGGCTGTGGCACTATGAACCACAAGCAGAGACCTACAGAGCCAAGAGTTCCCTAGAGAGGTGGCTCAAACCACCTGGCAGGGGATTGGGCTTCCCATAATGTGCATGGCCCCCTCCTTCAAGCCCCTCAAATATATGAGAAGGAAGAACAGTTTGCTATGCTGCTCTAGCTGAAGCTTCAAGGTGAATTGATTCCTAGCCAACTAGCTCTTATTGCCCGTCACCACCTGGAAAATCTGGAGTCACCTTGGGTCAAACATAGGCTTTTTGAGACCAAAAAATGGGACCTGAAGGCACGTAGTCTGCTGTCAGGGTGCAGCAGAGATGGAGGCAAAAGGACATGAATGAATGAGTGAGTGGGGCTATCAATGTGTGCACAGCTGGAAAGCATCAGAGCACAAATCGCACGCTTCCACGTGCATTCTTTCTCCAGGTGCTGTGAGCAGCCGAAGTAGCCACGCAGACCCCAGTGTCCTAGCCGTGTTCCAAGACTACATCAAGCTCATGCCACTGGTTGCAGAAGCAAATCAAATGAGTGAAGAGTTAAAGAAGGTACATTAGAGCCAGAAAACAGTGTAGCGTCAGGTCCCAAAAGGACCTTGCAGCCTAGAGAGGTATGGGGTTTTCCCAAGACCACATAGTAAGCTAGGGATAAAAACTAGACTTGCCCTCAAGCCTTTGCAGCCTGCCCTGGGCCCTTTTCCTGCCCTGGCTGACCTCAGCCTGTAGCCACCCCAGCTATGGTTGTCCCAGTGGCTTTCTGGGTCTGGGTACCACAATGACTGCTCTACCGCTGAGAGCAGATGGAGCCGGAGTTAGCTATTGCTGACCTCAAACCCCAGTCAGTAGGAACCTTGTTAGCGAATTAATCACTTTAATAAGCAGGAAGTGCCTGCTCCAGGATGTCACTGAGAGATTCTGGGGTTTTGCATTTGTCTTGGTGGAATTTCGAGGAGCAAAGAGCTGGACCATGTTCTTTTAGAAAGTAGGACTGTGGACCAGCAAGATAGCTCAGCAGTCTAAAGCACCAGCTTGGGCAACTGCAGGGACTGCAGTTCGATCCCCAGAACCACATGCTGTGCCAGCCCTACCCCCAGGTCAAGCTGAGCCAGCCATAACATAAATAAATAAATAAAGTTTTTTTGAAAAAAAGAAAGGATTGTGAGAAGACTGTAAAGAGAGTGAGCTGCAGAGGGGACATTGTGGCTTGTGTCCAGAGGTCCCCCTTAGGCCTCATGTGGCCATAGGTGGGGTTTTTCAGAAGTGTCTATATCTAGAGTGTGTGACACTAGAGTTGACTCACTGGGCAATGCTAGGCTCAGGGGTGCTAGGATTAAGGCTGTGAGCCCTATGGGCCCAGAGATAAAAGAGGCAGAAACTGTTTGGGTCCCTTGCTTGTTTGCCCTCGCTGTCTTCTGCTTGCCATAAACTGGTTCTACGCTGTGACGACCCTCAGCTAACCCACCCTGCCTTGGAGCCAGCTTGTTATGGGCTGAATCCTCTACGAACTGTGAGCTACAGAATCCCTCCCTTACCTTGTGGGCATTGGGTATTTTGTCTCAGCAACAAGAAAAGGGACTAAGACTGGGGCTATGAGGTGAAAGATGGATTATCTAGTGAGAAGTATTTTTTTTTTTTTTTCACCAGGGACTTGAAATGGAATTGAAGGTGAAGAACTTAGCATCATCAGATTCTCGGGGCTATGACCTGCAAAAAGAGGTCATGGTGAAGGTGACCAACCAAAGGACTCATGAGGTATGCATCACATGTGTGCATGTGTGGGTACATGTGTGTGTGCACGTGCAAGAGCGCATACAGAAGAAAGAGTTGACATTTTACTTATTTCATGTATTGGCACAGGGTCTTACTGTGCAGCTCAGACTCATAGTGGTCCTCCAGTTTTCAGTCTCCCAGCGCTGGGGCTACAGGCATGTGCCACCATGCCTGGTCTCTGGTGGCTGGCTCATAGCACCTGGGGGTGGGGCCAGCACAGCTTGTGGTGCCAGGGATCAAACCGCAGTCCCTGTGCTTGCCTAGGCAGGCACTTAGTCTGCAGAGTTATCTTGCTGGCCCTAAATTGACTTTTTAAAGCAATGAGAGGGTCCAGCGGGATGGTCTAAAGCGCCTGCTTGGGGAAGCTTGGGCGGCTTCAGGGACCGTGGTTTGATTCCCCGGCACTACATGCTGCGCCAGCCCTGCCCTCGGGGCGGGCTGAGCCGGCCATGAAAAAGTGAATAAACAAACAAAGGTTCTGAAACAAGAAAAAAAATAATAAATAAAATAAAAAAAATTTTTTTTAAATCCTACTTTAGAAAAAAAATAAAGCAATGAGAAAGTCCACATTTTCACAGGACCTGAAAGGCCTTTCCACTGACTCCACAGGCAGATTCATTCCACCGCCATCCCCCCCACCAGGAAGCTCTTTTTTATGGACTTAACACCTAGAACCTCCCAGGCTTGTCTGAGAGGCCCTCTTGTACGTGGTGCTTTTTGAGCAGCCCCAGGCACTTATCCCTGGTGAACTCTCAACACATCCTGTCTACAAGGCCAGGCTGGTAGTTCTCCGGTAGCACTGGAGGCTTCTCCCTTCCAAACTCTTAAAGTAAACCCTACCTTACCAGGGGAGCCCCACACAGATACCACAAGGGAGGGCTGGCACTGCCATTTGGATATCTGCTGTACCAAGCACCTGATACTTTGCTGGGATTTGCTGCTCCACTAGTTACCCTATAGTTGCCAAAAGTTTCTGGGTCAAGATCAACTTTTTTTGAGGGCAAGCTTGAGATTGAACCCAGCGCCTTACTCATGTTAAGTACATGTTGTACACTGAGTTACACCCACAGCCCTTAAGAACAATTTTTTAAACAATTTTAAAATTGTGAAATATGACAAATCCAGAAAATGTGTATATTCACATTATATATGTTGTGAACACCTGTGTACCCACCCTTAGGTGTTGACACTTCTGGGTCATGAATCCCAGGCTGTGAACTCCTGGGGTCACTCTGGAGCTTGTTCCTCAGCCCTCCTTCACTAGGGAGCAGGTTTGGTGCCAGCTGTGCTTACATTTACCACACAGCTCTTGGGTCTTACTGTAGGGTTCCTTCTTAAGCCCCCCAGTCAGCCTTGACATGTGTGCGTGTCTCCTGGGGCTTGCGGCAGGGGTGACCCCGCCATGTGTTCATGCCTTTTGGGTGGTTTCCCTAGCAAAGCCCATTAGGACAAAACAGCTTTGGTGTTAACCGTTTCCCACAGGTCTCTCTGGGCCACATTTTCCTTTCCAAACTTTTGGTTGACAGCTTCCTACTGTCTCATCAGACCTGGGTTTAAGGAGATTTGCAATTTTGACATCTATCCGTGTTATTCTGAGGGTTTAGTTTTTCTTTTATATTAGTTTAAGGATAATTTGAAGAAATGTGTTTTAAAGACACCTTTCTAGTTGCTAGCAGAGGCTTGCCTGAGTCACACAGCCTGCTGTTACTAGAAGTAGAACACAGGACAATTTTCACACTTTTTCTGATGTGAGTGGTGTAGGAAAACCGAGGGCTGGGGACACTTTGGCCATGCTGTTGTCATCAGCCCAGCTTCATTGGCACAAGTGCACACAGCCCTGCATAAGCTGCTGTTTCTCTCATGAAAGGTTTGCACAAAAAAAAAAAAAAAAAAAAAAAAAAAAAAAAAAAAAAAAAAAAAAAAAAAAGTCTTAAAAAAAATAAAAAGTAAATTAATTTTTTAAAAAAAGGTTTGGGCACTAATTCAGTGATAACATTTTTTTCTAGTTTTCTTACATAGTGAGTCATATAAATGTTCTTTCATCTTTAAAGTTGTGCATTTGCTTAAAAATGTTTTTAAAAATAAGATTAATAGCATATGGCTTAATTCCTAAATTTATGTGTAAAAATGCATAATTATTTTTCACATTCTACAGGGATTTAACATTTAGAATATCAACAATTTATGGAAAATACATGTGTGATGTTAAGCTCAAGTGCCTATGTTATAGGGAATAATATCATTAAGCTTCTCTTCTGGTGGTTTAACAACTTGAGTTGGCAGACCAAAAATTAGAGAAAAAGAAGGGCTACAAGGATAGCCAATATTTTGGTCCTGGCCCTTCAAGGTCAGTGAGGACTCAGGACATATGAGAACCTATACTGTAACATCCTATAACTCAGGAGGTCCCAAATTTTCTGTACAAGGAGATTATGGAGCCACAGAGGAAAGTGACTGACAATGTGTAGTGTGCCTAAGGATAGTTACCTAGAGAAAAAACATTCTCTCAGGCTTCACAGAGAGCAAACTGGTGAAGCAGTGGCTGTGACTCATCCAGATGGCTGACACTGTCAAAATAGCTACAAACAGCTGTACATGATTTCAGGGTAAATCCTGAGGGGACTTGAATGACCTTGTCAGATACAAGTTATATTTTTTGTTAGACAGGTTTGCTATACCTTGATCTTAACCATCCAGCATAAAAGTCTAACCATGAGGTATAAAAAGTAAAGCCATATAAATATACTGAGCTGTAAAAGGCTCAAGTCAATAGCTTCTGACATTGCCAATTGTGCTGATAACCCACTACTATTATGGACTGTTGGTCTATACATAACAGCTACTTTCTCTTAGTTCAATGAGAAGAAAGATTTGTACTAACAGTGTTTATCAAGTATGTATCTTGTACTCTGAACAAATACTATAAAGACAACAATATGGAATGTATTAATTATTGAAACTATCCTACTAGCCTGTTATGAAACTGTCTCATTACTATTTCTCTTCATTAAAATTAAGTAAAAAATAAGATTAATACCAGTAAATTTTCCTACAATGAAGTCTTGCCTTTCTTGGAGGGCTCCAAAATATGTGTGTGTGTGTGTGTGTGTATGTGTGTGTGTGTGTGTGTGTAGGTGGGTAGGTGTATGTGTGCATTTGCACATATGCTTATAGACTTCTGAGAACTTCAAGGAGCAGCCCTGGGCCCTAGGCATAGGCCTGTGTGACACCGTTTGGTGGTTGGCTGTCTTGTTCAATCCTGGAATGAAAGGACTGTGAAGGCTGTCACTTACCCAGTTGTTAGCCACACATTCAGGACAGTTCAGGGGCAAGCCAGGGCTTTGCAAGAGCTAGCAAGAGTTTTCTAAACTGTGTCCCCTGCCTGTTTGCAGCTCCTTTACAGTGACACTTGCCAGTAGCTGTTGGCCAAGTGAGCAGCACATGTGGCAGGAAGTCTGAGCCAGGCTTGTAGGGCCTGCCCTGGAGCAACCAAGGTGCCAGCACAGGTACCCAGGGTGTCCCCAGGCTTCACTCACCTGGTTTCCTTGTGAGGCTAACCATGATGTCTAATTTCACCTCTCACCAGGCCTATGGCCTGATAGCCACAGATAGTAAAGTAGTGGCCACATTTTACTACCCTGATTCCTGTTCTCTTAACTTCCTACCTTAAAAGTCCTTGAGAAAAGCCAAAATAACTAGAATTCCAGTTGCAGTCTGGTACCATATGCCGACACCATGATCTCATTGAATCTCACACAACGCAGAGAGGAGCACTGTGGTTCTTCACTTTACTGGTGGCAGCAGCAAAGGAAGGAAATCTATGTTTCTATCATGATTGTTTATTCTGTAGTACTGAGGATCGAACAGAAGGCTCTGGCGCTGAGCTACATCCCTGTCCTCAGCCTTTCTAATTTTTTGAGACAGGATCTGTCTAAGTTTTTAAGTTACCTGGGCTGGGCTAAACTTGTGATCCTCTTACCTTAGCCTGACAGTGTCATGCTAATGAAAATACATACTACTCAGAGAAAGAATACGTTATCTGTTAATTTTTTTTTAAATTCTAGTTGTCCAAAGAAAGATCCTTAGTCACTACTTCTGATATGACATGCATAGCCAAGAAATATTCTATCTAGCTGGAGTTTCTCCCGCTGAAGTTGTTGCAGAGCAGGTGTTCATTAGAGAGGCTCTGTCTTCTTCTAGTGAGAGGCAGAGAGCAGCAGGGTCTTGCTCTGTATTTGCTGCTTCCTGGGAGTGAAGCCCCGAACAAAGACTGCAGTTTCTCTGGATCTGGAAACAGTGGAGCTAAGAAGAGCTGCCACATTTGCCTGCAGAGCTGGGCACCATGTCTTTTTAATGTATGGACGTGAAAATACTCTGGAGCCAGCTCCCAGCTTTTCTCCAAACTATCTGTCTCTGTATATCTTCTGTCAGTATGTCTTGAATTACCACAAGTCCATTAAATGGCCTAGACTTATTGCCTTATAATTGTATGCACCAGAGGGCCTAGCATGGGTCCACTGGACTAAAGGCAAGGTGTGACTTCCTCTCTGGAGGCCACAAGGAAAACTAGTTTCCTTGCATTTCCTTGCTGCTTCCTCCAGCTCCCAGAGGCCACCAACACTCCTTGGCTTGTGGTCACCCCTTCCTCCATCTTCAAAGTTAAGCACAAGTCAGCTGTCTGACCCTGCCTCCCTCAGCTCCTCACTTCCTCTGACCCTTTCTTCTCATTCCACACTGAAAGCCCTTGCCTCCACCAAGTCCACCTGAATATTCAGACTAATCTAAGTATAGGGTCTATACTCTGGTTTCTCTTCAGATCGTATAAATCTTTCGCCTTTTACTAAGTATAGGGTCAACTGGAAAGTGAATTTAACTCCACCTGCAACCTTAATTCCCTTTGCCACTGATGTAAGCAGGTTTATAGGCCCCAGGGACTATGATTTTGGAGGACATTCTTCTTTCTGCCATAAACCCTAAGCCTTCATTTCTCCTCAGAGGAGCTGTTTCTTGACTCTCATCCATTTGCTGGGCTTAAGCAATTCAAGCAATGCTGAGGTAGTAACAGGTCCAAGATGAATAGGTTGTTCTTTATAAAAAGAATAAAAAGTAGTAAAAATAAGCAAACACTAAAAATGATACAGAAGGGCCAACCAAATAGCTCAGCAGATTAAAGAGCCTGCAAGAAGGCGCAGGTGCTGGGGGTTCGATCCCTGAGCCTGCTATGCTGGCCCCGCCCCTGGGGTGTGCTGAGATAGCAATTGAGACTGGACATGGTGGCATGTGCCTGTAATCCCAGCTCTTGGGAGGCTATAAACAGGTGGATCGCTATGAGTCTGGCCTAGTAGTGAGACCCTGAACACCCTGTAGACCCTTCCCTACAATACAAAGAAAAAAAAATGATACAGAATTTTACTAAGCCAAATGACAAGAATTCAACAGTAGTTATTATATTACATATTATTGTCTTCAAATTAATTGTTCAGATTAGCAGAATCAAGCATGCAAAATTGGTCAAAAAATTAAAAAGAAAAATAATTTAAGTATTAACTATTCCTTTCAATAGGCCAGTAGAAATCAGCACTAGTTGTCTCAGCTATCCTGTGTATAGACATATATATATGTATTTTTTTTCTGAATATGTTGTTTTTGAAGGCCTTTACCAACGCTAAATTTGTAAGAGTGATATGTGGTCCTGGGCACACAAACTCAGCCAGTGGCAGCTCACACCGGGCAAAGTGAGAGACAAAAAGTTACAGCAGCAGGCAAAATAAAATATTGGCGTCCAACCTCTGTGTTTTCAGGTTTGGATTTGGTCAAAAGCCAAGTTTATCAATAGGAAATTCCTAATGGAGGAACTTTACCAGCGTTTTCTAGATGGAGGGGACAGCTGTGTGGCTCACGAGGACGACCCTTTCTGGGATCCTGTGGAGGCCATCCACTTGGGTTCAGCCCACATCTGGCTCCAGTCACTTGCCTACTGCATGAAGTTTGAGGACCAAGTGGAGTTTCTAAACTGCGACGGGCTGGAGGAGGCAGTGCTGCACATCCGCATCGTCCCTTGCTCCCCAGCAGGACAGTGAGTATCTCCTCCTCCCCTTCTTCAGTTCAGGGTCAGTCACACACACAGCAAGCTTCAGTTCTCCCGAGGCAGTGGCCAGTTGGACACCGAACATTGTCATTTGTTGTCAAATGGACAGACTCGTTCATTCCTGAGTTAATCTCACTGAATCTGACTTTTGCCATGGCAGCCAAGTCTTGAATGCCCAGCTGCATTCAAGGCAGCTCAGGACATCTCTGGTGACCAAAGGCTTGAGGAGGAGGTAGGAAGTGCAGGAGGAGGAGGAGCCTTAGCCAAGAAGCAAAACCCCGAGTTGGATCCAGTCAGTCGACCCTCAGAGGAGAAAGCCAGGGTGTCCTGCGGCTCCAGCCTCTGCTGGCCCTGTTGAGGCCTTGTGTTAGCGACACAGAGGGTGCTTTTCCATGCTGCAGGCGCTCTCCTTAGGAGAGGCCTGATCACTTTTTTCCCCCAAAAGCAGGGACTAAGGTACCTGGCTTCTTCCTGGACTACTTGATCTTCTGTGGGTATAGGCTTAGTTTTAACCCATCAGTTCCATCCTAACTTCTGCGGTTACCTTTTACCTTCCCCTGAGGAGGTCTCGGTTTTTTTGTTATAGCTGTTGGGTTTTTTTTTTTATTTTTCTCTTAGGCCATAAGCAATTTGTATAAAAGGCTTTAGCAACACAAGATGCTGGCAGAGGGCATGGTTTGGAAGCCAATGCCTCAAGGCATGCAGTGCAATCTTTCTGTCTTGCTGAGCTCGGGTGCAAAGGTATAAAGTAATGCAAGGTCTTGTAAGCAAGAGACCAAGTTGACCAATGCATTATCTCTACTGGGACACCAAGCAACCTTCTGGTCATTTGCTATCTGGGCCTTTCAGGCTGCTTGATAATTATACTGCAAATTACTAAGCAGAACTCTCTTATGGGTCTCCAGCTCTGAGGTTGGTGGATGTGAGAGAGCACCCGTTGGAAAGCTGTCTGAATTAGTATCTGTGTTCATAGGCCTGAGATGAACTCTGAACTAAAAAGAATTCACCAAGGCAAACAATCCTGGAGGCTGTGCCAGGGCGGCCAATGGCTTTCCCTCCTTCCCACTGGGGACCTACCTAAATCTTCAACACAAATTTAGTGTCCACATGTATGCATTTATTATATGATGCAGTTCATAGAATTCCTTCTCCAGGCTGTGTGTGAGCACCTGAGATACTCATTATCACCTTGAAGAACCAGCATGGGGTAGGTTCCCATTGGCTCCTGAATGAATCAATTTTGCAACTGCCAACATACTATCTTTCCTTTGGTGAAATTAGCTGTTCCTATGGATTTTATTTCATTCTCCTGACATCACAATGCTAACTTGCTTCACCTAGCATGATCTGAAATCAGCATTTACCCCTTGTGTTGGCAGAGCACACAGCGAGGAGGATGTGGTTATTGACCCTTTGGAGCTGCTAGGCAAGAGGATTGATTTCCAGATTCACATTGTCTGTTGCCTGGGTGTCAAGTGGCTAAAGGAAGATGTAAAGCGGGGCATTCAGATAGGGTGGGTACCAGCCTGCACCACAGGTCTTCGGGCATTATCCTGATTCTGTGTGGTTCCCAGAGGGAGGGAGTTGTCCTCAAGTTTAAAAAATAAGCTTATCATGAAATGTTGATCTTCCCCCACTTGCTCAACTGCAAAATGACTAGGTCCCCTCCCCATGTCTTAAGGAGAAGCCACACGTCTCTCTACATTGCTAGGTTGTGGTCAGTGAGTACTGAACCTTTATGTGATTGAAGGAGATAAATCTCCCAGAAAGAGTATCTGGCAAAACTGTGTTAACTAAGTAAAATGTTTTGGTTGGGAACAAAACCAAAAATCTGTATTATAACATGACAGGGTGCACAGGTATGGTTATACTGATTAGGTCACAGATGTACTGAAAAACAAAGAAAAGCATGCTTTGAAGAATAATAACTAAACCACTGTCTCACATGGAAAATTAGTAATTTGAATATCTAAATAGAAAATAGTAAAATCCTTCTACCTGTTAGACATTATCAGTCACATAGTGACGATCGATGTCATTGTTAAGATGGAGAGGCAGCAATCATGACAACTGGTTATGAGCCTTCCTTTTACCTACCTGATGTACAGGTTCTAAATCTTTGGCTCTCTGATCCCATTTTTAAAATGTGTTCCTTCTGATTTTAAACTATATTTTATGCTCTTTTCTCAGTTACAGGATTTATGATCTCCCAATCACATTATATACCAAACCTGTATGGAAAACTGTGAATCCCCAGATTGAAGAGACTGTCCAATTTGCAGCCTTCAGCACATCTCAGGAGTTTCTGAATTATTTACAGACAAATGCTCTCATAGTCGATCTATGGGGCCTCCAAGGTACCTTGCTCAGTAGATATAAAGGGGGTTAGGAGGGAGGCTGCTGGGGTCCGGTAGGACTCATCCTTCTCGGGCCCTGGTTTATAACCCAGTAGGTGAGTAGTACATGGTCTACCATCTCCTCACCCTACCTGGGCTGGACAACTGAGTCTTCCTTTTCTTGATGGTTTTTTTTTTCCCCACAATGCAGAAGGGTGTGCTGAGCTAAGCTGCTCTCAGCTGGACCTCAGTGTCACAGGTGAAGGCCACATCATGCTAGACACCAAGAAAATTTCCATTGTGAAGGACATAGGCCAGGTGTGTATACTGACATAAAATTGGCTTCAGGATCATCAATGTTTATGTTACCTAACAAAAGATTTGACAGATTCCTGAGGACCCTGAGGGGCTTAAGCCTTGGCCCCTGTCCCAATCCCACTTGGTTTTCTTAAGGTAGTAAAAACTGTCAATCTAGGCAATCCAGCAAAAGGCTGAACTGACATCTTTTGTAGACTACATCAAATCAGACATCAGAACTTTACCTGAAGGTGCTCAGGCTAGAGCAGGAGATGGAACTCCTCCGAAACATAAACAGAAGCTTAACAAAGGAAAACATGTTTCTCAAGGAATCTCTGGAGAAAACTGGTTCTGACCAACAAGGTGAGAGACTGCTTCAGTCATGCTTGTCCCCAAGCCCCTGTATTTTTCTAATACATGACTTTCTTAATGAGTTATTTATATAGTATCTTTTTCATAAACAAAAACTGCCAGACTTTTTTCTATCCTGTAAGATTTCTTGGGATGGCTCCAAAGTGGGATATGCTGCAAGTATGCGGATAAATGCAGATGTACAAGGATGACACTGCAGTAAATATCAACTAAATATAGCTGAATAAACACAACTTGCTTTTTCACCCTAGCCCATAAGCCATCCAATATCCTGAAAGTAACTCAGATGACAGCACGAATGCCATCAGCCAGAGAGATTAATCAAGTATGCACTCAGGAAGCCAGCTGCAACAAAGAGTTCGCTAAAGCTCTGAAGGTGTTCTACCAAAGCATGAACGTGGCAAGAGGGCAGTTTCTCAGACTGAGACAGTATAAACCTCCTGTGAGTAGCCCCCACCCTGGGAATGATCCAATTTATTTTAAATTTAGTCATCTGCTTTTTCTTTGTTTGGGGATGTATTTAAGCAGATAGCAAGCCAAAGCCTTACAAGCAGGGTCCTTTGCTGCCTTAAGGCCTCTATCCATCTTTACCCTGGCCTTGCTATTCTAGTGCACATCTGGCTGGTTCCACATAGCCATAGCCATGCAGGAAATTCATTCTCTTTATGATATATAGAATATCTGAGAAATGCAAGTTTGGTTTTTCATTATAAAACCAAATTAATTCATCACATTTAAGAGATTATAGGAGAAATAGGCTGGGCATGGTGGCACACACCTGTAAAGTCCCAGCATTCCAGGAGGCTGAGGCAAGAGAACTGCCATGAGTTCAATGCCACCCTGAGTTACATATTGAGACCCTGTCTCAAATAAAACAAAACAAAACAAAACAAAGAAAAACACCCAAAAAACATTGACAGGGTGTAGTGGTGCATGCCTTTAATCCCAGCAATTGGGAGGCTGAGGCAGGAGGATTGCTGTGAGTTCGAGACCAGCCTGGGTTACAAAAGTGAGCTCAAGCCAGCCTGTACTACATAGTGAGACCCTTCTCAAAAAGAAAAAAAAAAAAAAAAAAAAAAAAAAAAAAAAAAAAAAAAAAAAAAAAAAAA